>CAUYRT010010835.1:0-24925 GCA_963574885.1 Lepilemur ruficaudatus
GGTGGTGTTCACCAGGGATTAGGGGGTTGCGGGGGTAGACTCACAACTGAGGGATGCGGTGAGCATTGTGGAGGGGAGGGGCATACCTCTAACCCTTGCTAGGGAGAGGCAAAGATATAAAATGTAACCAAAATGTTTGTATTCTCATATTTTCCTAAAATAAAAAAAAAAGTAGTACTAGCATCCCTAATGGCTAAAGGGGAAAGCATTATCACTGCACACCTGTAACTCACTCCCAGACCGACACAAGAGCTGGGAAAAGCTGGTTAGGTAATTGGGCTCTCTTCAACCATATTTCTCATCTTTTCTCTACAGCAGTAGTTCTCAAACTTTAATGTGCATAGAGGTCACCTGGGACCTTGTGAAAATGCAAACACTGCTTCCCAAGGTCTGGGCCTGAGATTCTACATTTCCAACATGCTTCCAGGTGAGGCCAGCTCTGCTGGTCTGTGGACCACACTCCGTGTAGAGAGACTCTAGCAATGGTCCACCAATCTTGGCTGCACGTCTTAAAGTCACCTGTAAAACTCTAAAATCCTGATGCCCAGGCTACACCTTAGATCAATTAAAGCAGAATCATTAGGGGAGTTGTTTTCAAAGCTTCAGAGGCAATTCTGATGTGCAGCCAAAGTTACATTTTCTACTTCAGCCAAATCATTCTACTCACCCCCTTTACCCTATGCCTTTGCCCACACATGTGTTCCATTCATAGACTGCCCTTTCTCTCCTCAGCTAAGTCCTGCCCTCCTTGTAAGACCTCCAGGACTGCCTGTATCACTCTTTAATCTCTGTCTTGCATTGGCAGTGGAGTGTGTGCTCCTTGAAGCAGGTGTTGTTTATTACACTTCTTCATACTCTCCAGGCCTGGCAAGTACAAATGTTATATGTACCTTACTATGACTTTGAGGTGGACTTTTAGGGAAAATCAGCAAATATTAATAACAGCAAGTGAGTTCTTTCACATGTGAAAATAAAAAAACAAAACTGAAAAAGTCCTCACAGAGCACAAGTCCTTTCCCAGCCAGGAAGGGATATTTTCAGGACTTGATCATGCCTACCGGACAGGTGCAGAGATCCAGTTCCTCTCAGTTAAGGAAAGCAAATCCTCTATCCACACACTAAGATTTGCTCTCAAGAAAGGGTAAAAAGCAAAAAGAAGTTGGAGCCTAGGGTCATGACCTTTAGGTTAAGATGTGGAGAGGCTCAAATAACAAGCCATTCCCCATCTTTCGGAAACAAGCATTCTCTGGGTAGGGTGGCCACAGGAGCCCATTCAAATTTGGGAATGAATGGACTGGGTCCTCCAATTTAACTAATTCCCTAACTACTCCATTTTAGGATATAAAAGGCTCCTAGTGCCATAAATGTACAGAAAAAGAAGGGACATTATTAATAGAGCTATTTCCAAAACCTGAGTTCATGAAATGCTTTGTTTCTTGTTGTCTTATTAATATTATACCTATCTCTTAGCCAGAAAACATTTTCAATATGAAATCAGAGACAAAAAGTAATAGAAGACTTCTAGTGGTCAGAAACAAATCAGGGAAACATACCCAGGGAAATTCATCACAATTCTAAACTTAGAAAAATTTATATTGGAAGATATACTGATGAAGAGATTGATCTCTAAAGTCAAACAGGCCTGGACTGAAATCCTGACTCTTTCCACTCACTGTGTGTCCTTGGGCAAACTCTTTAACTTCGTAGACCTCAATTTTCTCTCTGCAAAATGAGGATCATAATGACAATTTATGCATCTATTTTAAATGATAACTATGGCAGTTCTTTTAACAATGTATACTGTACTATAAAATAAATGCTAAATGTGTTAAATTTGTTTTTAATCTGTACAAATAAGCTTTTACCATAAAGGCCATTTTGTATAGTGGCTGTATTACAATAACCTACACTTTGATCCTACCAAGCCACATGCCTTTTCCTGAACTTGCATACTTCTTTTTTTTAATTTTGTTTTTTAGAGACAGAGTCTTGCTCTGTTGCCCATGCCAGAGTGCAGTGGCATGATCACAGCTCATTGCAGCCTCTAACTCCTGAGCTCAAGTGACCTTCAGCTTCCCGAGTAGTTGGACTATAGGCATAAGCCACCACGCTTGGCTAATTTTTCTATGTTTTATAGAGAAGGGGTTTCACTATGTTGCTCAGGCTAGACTTGAACTCCTGCCCTTAAGCAATCCTCCCATCTCAGCCTCCCAAAGTGCTGGGATCACAGGCGTGAGCCACTGCACCAAGCCTGCATATATGTTTTTAATGCCTCAGTGGTTCTGCACGCTATGCTTTTTGCCTGGAATGAATGAACCTTCTCCACTCCCTCTCGTGCTTTTCTGTTATTATTATTATTAATTTGTTTTTAAGTCTCACTTCCACACTGTCTCCTCTCCTCTGGATGTTTTCCCTGTCACTTTCACCAGCAGAGGCTGTCTCTTGAGCTTCTAAAGTACTTTATAGGGACTTGTATTGGAGTACATTACACCCTAAATAATGAGCACTTGTGTTTCTATCATTTGTGAGTTTCTAGAGCTGTGGTGATATGATAGCCACATGCCACTATTAATATTTAAATTAATTAGAAATAAATTAAAATTAAAATTCAGTTTGTCAGTCACATGATCCACATTTCAAGTGTTCAAGAGCCACATGTGGCTAGGACTACCATACTGGACCATACAGAACAGAATATTTCCACTATCACAGAATGTTCTATTGAACAGCACTATTACACTCTATTGGGCAGGAACCATGTCTTATTCATTCCTAGAGCCTAACTCTAGCTAGAGTGAGTTTGTAAATGAATGACTATATTGACAAACAGCTATGTTTACACATACTCTTGTGGCTGCATGAAAAGTGATTAATTATTCATTTAATGTTTAAACCCACAAGAGAAAACATATACAACATACACAAAACACCTAGCATGAAGGTCACCACATAGCAGGTGATGAATAAAGGTTGCTTAATCATATGAGTTGTTTAAGAAGTTCTACTTCTTACTTTCTGATAATTCACAATTCATACTCTGCCAGAAGAGCATTAAAGAGATTTTATGCTAAGGGATACCATTTCAATGGGTGAATGATCAGTACTATTTAATAGTTTGGTTGCGGTTTACTTGTCTAGTCTGGGCAAGTCTACTTCATCCTTAATCTTAGAACCAGACTGTAAATCTCACAGTGTAATCTCATGAGAGCATGAACATCAGTTCTGCAAAGTCTCTTACAGACACAGACAAGGCCAGTGGCACAGCAAACAGAAGGCATTACTCCCAAGGCCATACTAGAGCTGCAAAATCACTCCTTTTGTGATTGCTGCTTTCTTGCCAATGACTTCCCCAGCTCCTTTGTTCCTCCCTCATCCTGAACAAAGACTTTTAAGATATTCAGTTCCTAAACTTCCCCGCTTCATGATGCCACCCAATCCAGCGTCCATCCTCTCTTCCCTGTCCCTCTTTAGAATCAGTCAGCACAAGACCAAACCCTACAAAAAGACCTCTATGTTGCTGAGACACCCCAGAGTTCTCCTGCTGTGCTCTCTTCTTTGCTTCATCAAGTTAATAAACCTAACTCTATCTACAATAGCTTTCCCGAAGTTTTTCCAAAGCTTTGCAAATCAGCAATCTGAGATGCAAAGAAGACAGTACAATGCAGATCGTGACAGAGAATGCTCGCTAGCTACTCAGTAAGAGCTATTACCAGCTTCTCAGAGAGGAGAAACTGAAAATAACATCCAAACTCATTCCATATGCTTTACAGTTCATATTATATAAATATTCAGAGTCAACTATGTAGACTAGTTGTTCTTACTTTACAGGGTGGGTTTTGTTATTAACAAATCTTTCAGTCTTTGGTGTCATTACAGAGAGACTCCTGCACACATCCGGTGTAGCAGTGGTTTCAGAGCCCCCGGAAAGTCCACAATCCATTTCTATTTCTTTAAGGTTTTAGTCCCCAGTGAGATGCATGGATTCAACCTTAAAAGGGAAGCCTTGGGACCACCTACTTCATAATTTTGTCTAAGGTTGGCATGGATTCACAATTTCCCAGCATGTTGCTTAATACACAGCCATCGTGTTCACCATATAATAATAATAAATAATGTGGGTTCCTCCCTTCCTTCTTCTTTTAGTAATATAAATAAAAAAAATAAAAATGAATGGGCTGTCTCTCTATTCATTCAACTAACATATATTGAGTACCAAGTACTGTACTAGGTGTTGGGAGTGCAAAAGAGAAAAAGCATTCACTCTGTAGTGATGAAAGACATGTATGCCCCACATGGAAATGCCCCAGATGTCTCTAACACGGAAGGTGGACAATGAGTCACGGAAGGCTTCACCAAAGAGGTAACTCTGGAGCTGAACTGAGCCATGCTTTCATCAGGCAAACAGGTTCAGGCAGAGCAAAGGCAGAGAGAGAATTCCAGGTGAGCAGAGGGAACAGTGTGTACAACAAAGTCACTGAGATGTGAGAATGCCTGGGTTTTAGGAACAATGGGGCAAGTCCTCAGTGTTGCCAGGGTACAGCCTGGGGGCAAGAGGAGAGGAGATGAAACAGGGCCAGATTATGATGTGTGACCAACTGGCTGAAGAATATGATAGAATATTGGCCTAAAATCATTTTTAGTTGATGACATCAGTGGAATGAATATAGAACTATGTTTAGAGAATAAATTGCCTGGCTTAAAAAAAATCCTACAGGTCAAATGTTGTTCATTATAAAGTACTTTCAAAAGGGAAAGTCTCATTATATAAATGACAGCTAATAATGCCAGCTGGTATAGGTGGGCTAAGTGTTACATGCCTTGAGTCTAGAGTAAAGTTCACCATAAACTTGAAATGATCTATCCTAAATGAACTTTTTTTATTTTGGGGGGAAAATACCCAAACCATGATTTAGAAAAGTGAAATAGAGCTATCTGCCCAGTAGTTAAGGATTAGATAAGCATTTTTATAAGATGTATGTTTTAAGTAATAACATTTATATTAGAGTATTGTGATATCAAAATAAAACAGTGATATCAAAAGATGACTCATCCATTTCATACCAAATACAGCAAGGTTGCCTGAAAAATAAAGGCTCGAAAACTTATATTATCATTGAAAGGAATATGGTACTACCCTTAGCATTCATTGAAGCTTCTCACTGTCTTGTTTTGGCTACATCTGGAAGGTAATTAAAATGATCTATTTGGTAGTTGCATGATGAAATAGGATAGGAAGCCAGGTGTTCACACTATTAAAATTTCCACAGAAACACTTCAAGGTTAAAGACCATTTTACCTTTTCCGTCTTCCAGAAGCCAGGTAGCAGCACAGCATTTGTCACAATCACAAAGACAGCGCAGCAAGTCACTGGTAAACTCCAACAGTCCCATCTATTTCAGTCATTGCAGTCAGTAAGCTGTTGGTTCTGAATAAAGTAGCTCTTATAGAGCCCTGTTTGCATTTTCTACAAACACTATGCCTTGTCAACAGGAAAAACCTCCATGTCCTCTTAAGTCTGGAGGCAATTAGTAGCAATGCAGGCTGTTGCTATGGTAATGGCATACCACCACCAAATATCACCCATGGACAATTCTGATTTAACTGCCTTGATAAAGCAGAAAACAATCCAAGTTGTCACAGAAACCAGACTTTTATCATCCAAATAAACATGGATTGTTCTCTTTTCTATGCTAAATCAAGGGCAAGATTGAATGTAAACTAGAATCAACCTACACAAAATAATTATTTAAGCCAATATCAGTAAAATGACAATTTACATTTTATTCAAATAGGTAGATATATTAAGGATAAGACTAAAAAGCATATTTTACTGAAGGTCCTCTCTAGTGAGTCTTTATTATTACAGTTCCAGGAAACAGATGGAAAGAGAGATGGCTGTTAGTTCCCTTTCATCAAATCAGAGTCCCTTGAATGTAGTCAGGTAGCTCACTCTCTAACTAAAGGGTATGAGGCACATCTTCATCTTCTCGTCCTCAGTCATCAGGAGGGTGATCAAGAAGGGGAAAGAAAGCATGGTGGCCTTAGAAACTCTGTGTCACCTGTTTCAATTCCCTACTTTTCATAACTTCCCACATATCCCCAGAAATTATCTAAAAATTGAACCTGCACAAAAGTTCTTAGGCTTATATAAAATGGATATTTTTAGATTAACTCTCAAAAATCTCCTGGATGTATGCTCAGAGACATACTACAAAAACAATAATATCCAACTAATAGGAAGTGCAGCCTTTTCATTTCTATTTACTGTTGAAAAGAAATAACCATAACCCTCTTGGCATTTTTCAAAGCTCAGCTTCACCACCATTCATTAGTACTTGGTGTGGACTGGTCGGCTCAGAGGAGTGGTCCTTGGTCCAAAAGTGGCAATCTGGCTACAGCCCTGCAGTGGCACAAACGTGCTCACACCAGAAATGAAGGACCAGTACCTCTCCCTGTACAGATAGACACATACCCATTTCCCCAAGTGGAAGAAAGATCCCAGCCCTTTTTTTCCTGGGTAGTCTTCTTGCTCATCTGGGTAAAAAAGCTTTTTGGACTACTTTTAGCTAACACAGCCCAAAATGTTTTATGCATCCCACTACCATCAAAACGAAGAAAGGTGGGGAAAAGGCAATAAAATTAAACTGACTTTTAATAAGTTTAAAAATTATTTTTTAATTATTCCATGCAGATAGGTTTAAGTTGATGTTGATATTCTTTTCCTCTTATTATAAGGCTGCTAAAACCTACTACAGGTCAAGCACAATGGCTCATGCCTGTAATACCAGCACTTTGGGAAGCTGAGGCAGGAGGATTGCATGAGCTCAGGAGTTCAAGACCAGCCTGGGCAACAGAGTGAGACCCTGTCTCTTAAAACAGACAGACAAAGAAATAAACACCTATTAAAGATACTCCCTCCACTTCACTAGAGTAACAACTCTACCCAAATAAAAAAATGGTACCTTTTAACTCTCATGCTTTGTATAAAAATATATTCAAGGGCAGTGTTTCTCTTGTTAATGTACGAGTGAGTCATAAGATACTAAGCCTCTGCAGGGAACAAAAATATTGGGTATATGTTTTAAATTAAAATTTATTTTCAGTAGCATGTAAGAAAAATAGATAATTTCAATGAATAACAGATGACAGGGTTGAATATGAATGTATAACATATAACTGCAAATGTTTGGGCCATTTATTAGGGCATATGTATCTCAAATGGCAATGAATGCTGTACTCCATTTTAACAACAGACCTCTCCTGCTCTCCAAGGAGTTATTATTTATCATTTACAGAGTGCCAATAGTGCAGCAGAGTGTGCAATTTTTTAGAACAATGAGTACAAGCTTTTGTTGTAAGTCTTGGTATGGGAAAAAAAATACCATGTATGACTAATTACATGCTCTATTCTAGTTCTTTTCTATTTTTTTAAAAACAAACCAAAAACTCACACCAAAAAAAAAAAAATTCCATATAATTAACCTATTAGAGGGTCAGCTCATTTTGAAAAGCATGGCACCAACAGGACTTAAAGTAGGCTAGATGAAATACTTTGTCATATGCAATGGGGACATATGATTTTAAAAATCTAAACATGCAGTTCAGAGAAACTATATGATTATAAGTACATTATATCAGGAGGCCGGGCAGGAGGATTGCTTAAGTCCAGGGATTTGAGGTTGCTGTGATCTAGGCTGATGCAATGGCACTCTACTCCAGGCAATGGAGTGAGATTCTGTCTCAAACAACCAATCAATAAATAGAAGTAGATTATAAAATTCCACTTACATACTAAACATCCACCTTAGGTTAACATCCTAGGCCCAGTGTGAAAATCTACCTTAGCTTTAATCCACTTCACAGGGTTATGTTGCTCCTGCCACGATTACAACCTTCAAAATTGTTTCCTGCTATGTCATTCCACCTCTTCTATTCAAGGCCAAATCTTTAAAAAGTTAAGACAAAAACAGTTAACAGGCTATTTGGTATTAAAGGATAGTGATAACACTCAAGTCCATGGCCCAAATGCTAAACAAGATTTGCCAAAATCACTTTATTTAGACACTCATTTCAGAACCTAATAAATCTGAGTTTGGGGTTACATACTCCACCCATCTGAAAGTCATGTGAACTTGGGGCAAGTTATTCAATTTCTTGGAGCCTATTTCCTCATCTGAAAAATGAAGTTAATAATACTACCATATGGGGTTGTTAAGAAGATTAATTGAGAAAGTATTAGGTAAAGTCCTGAGTACTATATTTAGCACGTAAGAGAGACTCAGTAAGTATCTCTGCTGCTGCTCCATTTTTACTTCCTCAGCCGCAGACCTGAGGCGGTGAGGAACCTGTGGCCTTGGGGCCACATGTGGCCTTCTGGATCATTGAGTGCTGTCTTTTGACTGAATCCAAATTTTACAGAACAAAGCCTTTTAATAAAGCCTCCCCACTCCTGAAAGGCTGTATTTACTGTTTGTCTTTTGCCTGAACCTCATGGTTTAATTTTCGGAAGTTTCATTGTATTTCATTTTTCTCCTTAAAATCAATCTTAAATGTGAAAATTACTTCCAAAGGTGCCACTTCCATCATATTACATCCTCCTCCTTCCTGTTCAAATCTTTTCACCCTGCAGAATGAAGAATAGCTAATTTTTGGCCTGACCCCTTGAAAGATGCAGCATCTTCTCCTGTTACTCCTGAGAGTCCATTCTCATCAAAGAGATCTCCTAATCGACTCCATGTACAGGTAATCCAAGCCCTTGCATGAGCTTATCAGGACAGTTCATCCTCTAAACCAGTGCTACTCAAAGTGTGGTCCTTTGACCAGAGATGGTCCCTGATTAGACAAAGTACAGAACAGAAATGTAACTGTAGAATCTAATATTGAAAAATTGGGAGCTGTATTTTGTATGTCTTTTTAAATTTCATTTTTCTAGTTTTTACGTTTATTGTATTTTAAAAAATTATTTTTCTACTCCAAATTGGAAAGAAAATAAATTGGTCTTCATCACAGACAATTTGAGAAGCACGGCTCTAACATACTGCCCTGCTCTATTAAATGCTACCTCCCTTAGCTCCTAGAGCACAGCTGGTCTACCCTATTAAAATGGTGGGTTCCAGCCAGGCATCATGGTGTGTGCCTATAGTCCCAGCTACTTGAGAGGCTGAGGCAGGAGAATCTTTTGAGTCTAGGAGTTTGAGGCTGCAGTGAACTACAAAAATGCCACTCTACCCAGGGCGACAGAGTGAGACTCTGTCTCAATAAGTAAATAAATAAAATGAAATAAAATAAAAATGGTGAGTTCCAAGTAATATGAACACTGAAGATAATACTAAGATATACAGAACCTACTCTACCTCAGAAGCAAACATAGTCATCTACTTACATACATGTATGTATTAGTTGTAATTCTGCCCACTGGAATTTTGCTAGATAACAACTTATTATGGCATGGAATTTGATACAGGGTTGGTCCATTTTGGGCTCCTTCCAAGCAGTCTCTAAGTTTTTGTTCACTATTTTAATAAGTTTCTTTGGTTAGAAATTAACTTTAAACAAAAGTATTTAAGTAAGTGCTCCCATGGCATGAACCCCAAGGTCAACATTATGAGGAAGTTCTAGCTGATTTGTTCTTTAATCAGTAGTGTAGATTCATCAACATTATCTTCTTATTTGTACGAGGATGTTAACAGTGCCTTCTACGTGAATTACAAACCCCAGTGCTCCCATTATAGAGCCAGGTACAGTAAACTTCGGTAGGAGGTACTTGATGAGCTAACTCTAGTCAAGAGCATGAAAACGGCCACCCACGTGAGTGGTTGGCTGGCCAATTTCCTTTCATCTTTAGTGAGAAGTTTAATTTAGCAAACATATGTAAACACTCACTATGTAAAAAGAATCATACTAGGAGGTGAGGGTAGACCACCATCAACAACATATAGTGCCTAGAGCTACCCTAGTAGAAAATGATACAAGTATACGAATAACTACCACACAAAGTAGTATCCAATAGGTACTGTGATCGATTTATAAACTTGTATTTATGGAGAAGTTCAAAGAAGATAATCTTCCATCTAGTTGGGAGGATCTGGATAGGTTTTATGGAATGGAGTACATTTGAGGGAAGCTAAGAGAGTGGGTAAGACATTAACAGCTAACAGTATTACACAGAGAATAAAGAAATGAGCATAAAGTTATACACACACAAACACAAACTCATTAGTTTATTGCCCATAAACTTCCTCCTTAAATTCTATAGCCATTGTACCAAAAAATATTGTATCATTTGTGAAAGTTATAAACCACTAAGGAAATCTATTCCCTTACCACTGGATTGTATTGAATTTTATGGCTGTTAATTCAAAATGTGAATGTAAGAAACCAGATTTCCAAAGTAAGAAAAAGGACAATACATGCAAAGAAATTTCCAGTTTATATTTATAAGATAATATTATATTAACATTATAATGTTAACAAAGTTTAGTCATAAACTATTAACATCAACTTCTTTAGGTTGACCAGAGGTACAGAAGCTCAGAGCTATGTTCAAGAGTGAGAAGTAACAAGCCAGAACAGAGTGAAAGGCAGCAAGCCAGAAATATTTCTGATGCTAAGTATATAAATATTACCTAGAAATTCTCAGGTACTTGGGGAGGTGCCTGGACCAGGGCACAGACTTAGCTGAGTATTAAACAGAGGGGACTCTGCCCACAGGCTAGGGAACATGTGGCCATTCAGGTCACAATAAAATAAACTTACACACAAAATCCCCTCTATCTGACACTTCATCTTGGCAGGAACTCCCCCACACACCCTGTCCAGGTTCTCCTTTATTTGGTAGCTCCTGACTGCCTTCAAGCCATGAGCATCCCAGTCAAGAGAAACTACCAAGACTAGGAAATAGAATTTCTTGAGGATTTTTTTAAAAATATATTCCAACAGCTCTTTTTTTACCCTCTATTCCCTGTGGAGCTTAAAAATTACAGTTTTTCGGGGGGTGGGAGGTAGACTCACATCTGAGGGATGTGGTGAGCACTGTGGAGGGGAGGGGCATGCTTGAAATGTAGTTGGGGAAGAGTATTAGGGGTCTCAATAGGGAGAAGGAAATCCTCTAAAACTGATTTATGTGAATAGCTGTACAACTTGGTAAATTTACTAATAATCATTTAATTGTACATTTAAAATGGAGTAAAGGCATGACATATAAATTATACTTCAATAAAGAAAAAAAATTACAGTTTTTCAAATAGGGTTTTTCTAATGGAAAATATCCTTTTTGCTACATATCACAAATATTGCTCTTATTTTTCTATATTGAGACAGAGTCTCACTCTGTTACCCGGGCTAGAGTGCCGTGGCGTCAGCCTACCTCACAGCAACCTTAAACTCCTGGGCTCAAGCAATCCTCCTGCCTCAGCCTCCGGAGTAGCTGGGACTACAGGCACAAGCCACCATGTCTGGCTAATTTTTTCTATATATTTTTAGTTGGCCAATTAAGTTCTTTCTATTTTTAGTAGAGACGGGGTCTTGCTCTTGCTCAGGCTGGTTTCAAACTCCTGACCTTGAGCGATCCTCCTGCCTCGGCCTCCCAGAGTGCTAGAATCCTCCCAGCCTAGCATTCCAGCCTCTTCGGAGTGAGGGCTCTATGCAAGGGAGCAGTCCGTCATGGGTGCAGGGCATGTACTGAGGCTGGGGGTGGAGGATGTCACCTGATACTGATCCTTGGTGCAGGGGGTTTTGGTTTCTTTTAAAGTTTGTCTCTTACTATCACTTAAGGAACTTTGACACCAGCTTTTTTATTATCTTTAATAAAACTCTACAGTACCATTAAAAAAACAAAAAAAAACAAACAAAAAAAAAAGGGGGTGAGCCACAGCATCCGGCCTTATTTTTTTAATATCTTAATATACCAAACATTTGTCAATGAACATGGGCTTTTGAGAATCAGATAAATACAGGTTTTCCTGGAGTTCAGGTCATATCTGGGAGAGCAGTGGCAGATGAAGCCAGTACAGGAAGAACTTGGAGAATCAATCTAGACACAAAGATTCCAGATAAGATACAAAGATTATGGATAACATTTATTGAGTGCTTACTGGATGCTTCACATAGATTCTCTAATTTAATCTGCACAATGTCCTTATGACATATTAACCCCATTTTACATATGAGGAAACTGAGAAAGGGAAAAACACAATTGCTAACATTTAGATGAATAGGTTTCTTCCTTTTCTCTCAGTACTAAGGCCAATGATGACTCTGTCTTCTGGGAAAAGAACAAGAGAGGCAGAGTCATAGGGGCCATTTTGGAACCCACAGCAACCACATGAAACAAGCTCTTGAGATCTACAAATTAGTATAATCCCTGTCAAAATCCCAGCTGGTTTTTTAGCAGAAATTGATACATTCGTTCTAAAATTCATTCAGAAATGCAAGAAACCAAAAATAGCCAAAACAATCTTCAAAAAGAAGAACAAAATAAGAGGACTCAGACCTCTAATTTCAAAACTTAATCCAAAGATACAGTAATCAAGACTGTGTGCTACTTGGCATAAAAACAGACATTCAGATCAATAGAATGAATGCAATTGAAAGCTTAGAAAAAAACCTTACCCTTATGGTCAACTGATTTTTGATAAGGGTACCAGGATAACTCAATTGGGAAAAGATATTTTAGACAAATGGTGCTAAAACAACTGGATATCCACATTTAAGAATGAAGTTAGGCCCCTTCCTTATACTTTACATGAAAATTAACTCAAATCATAAACCTAAATGTAAAAACTGAAACTATAGAACTCTTAGAAGAAAACGTAGGTATAAATCTCTATGACCTTGGATTAGGCAATGGTTTCTTAGACAAGACCCCCAAAACACACGTGACAAAACAAAAAACAGATAAACTGGATATTATCAAAATTAAAAACTTTTGTGCTTCAAAAGATACAATCAAGAAAAAGAACAGACAACCCACAGAATGAGAGAAAACATTGTAAATCCTATATCTGATAAAGGCCTTGCATCCAGAATATGTAAAGAATTCTTACAACTCAACAATAAAAAGGCAAATAACACAATCAAAACCTGGGCAAAGGATTTGAAAAAAATATTTCTCAAAGACAGACATACAAATGGCCAATAAGCATATGAAAAGATGCTCAACATCATTAGCCATTAGGGAAATGCAAATCAAAACCACAATGAGATACTATTATGACCTCATACCCACTAGGACAGCTAAAAGAAAAAAGACAGGCATTAGCAAGTGTTGGTAACGATATGGAGAAAGTGAAGCCCTCATACATTGCTGTGGGAACAAAAACCTGTACAGTCACTTTGAACAATTTGGCAGTTCCTAAAAATGTTAAACATACAGTTACCATATGACCCAGCAAATCCAGTCCTGTACCCAAGAGATATAATCACAAAAATTTGCACTTGATGTTCATAGCAGCATCAAGTACTATTTATAATAGCCAAAAAAAAAAAAAAGGTAGAAACAGCCCAAATGTCTGTCAATTGATGAATGAAGAAACAAAGTGTGGTATAATGATAAGATGGAATAGTATTTGGTAATAAAGAGAAATGAAGTACTGATACATACTACTACATGGATGAACCCTGAAAACATTATTTACATTTAGTGAAAGAAGCCAGTCACAAAAGCCCACACAGTATATGATTCCATTTGCGTTAAATGTCTAGAATAGGCACATCTACAGAGACAGAAAGATTAAGAATTGCCTAAAGCTGGGGAATTTTAGGGGAAATGGAGGTGACTGCTAATAGGTATGAGTTTCTTTTTTTAGGTGATGAGAATGTTCCAAAATTGATCATCATAATGGTTGGACAACTCTGTGAATATACTAAAAACCATTGGATTGTATACTTTAAATAGGTGAATTTTATGGTATGTGAATTATATCTCAATAGAGCTTTAAAAAACAAACAAACAAAAAAAAAACAAACAGGTCCTTGAATCAAATGGGGGATGAAGTAGGAGTATGTGAAAGGCTGACAGGTACCATACACACAAAGCGGTGGAATGGAGCACTTCCTGCCCCTAACATTGGGTTTCCTGACTGCCTAGTTACTAAAGAGGGGAGAGAAAGGGAGCATTTGCCAAGGAGGGAGCTGGCTGTAAAATGTGCACAACCTTTAAAAATTATCTTTTAAAATTGTTGGTAAAAAGGCTCCAGTTGTCATGCCCTGGTCATAGCACAGAAGAAAGTGCAGGTAAAGTACAACAAATAGAGCTGAAAAATTAAATCCCTAGAGATTATTCCCAAACCAAACAATATGGCTGTCATTGCACTCTATGTAGGGAAAATAAAACTCAACAACAATCTTCCTAGTTAAAAAAATAAGAAAGAGGAAGAAGAAAGTGCAGGAAAGATTGTAGGAAACCACAGATTGTTCCTTAAGAATCAACTTGATCCTGGGCTTCCTGAGCCCTTACTATCTAACTTATACATTGAACATGGTGCTCATATCCGAAAGATGGTTAAAACAGACTTCAAGTGGCTGGTCATTTCAGAAGGATAAAACCCCTAGACTGCTTGATTCCAGCAAGTTGAGTACCTGCTCATTTAAGAGGTGAGGTATAATTCCTAGATGCTAAGAACTCCTGGAGCCTTCTCCAGAATGCCCAGTCATTTCCCCACTTGTCCAAGTAATGATCCATTAATGTTAATTAAAAATTTTTTAAACTAAGTTTTTGATTTAAAAGAAAACTTCTTAGGGCCAGGCTTACACCTGTAATCCTAGCACTCTGGGAGGCCAAGGCAAGAGGATGGTTTGAGGCCAGGAGTTGGAGACCAGCCTGAGCAAGAGCAAGACCCCACCTCTACAAAAAATAGAAAAATTAGCTGGGCATGGTGGCACACACCTGTAGTCCCAGCTACTCAGGAGACTTAGATAGGAGGATCTCTTGAGCTCAGGAGTTTGAGATTGCAGTGAGCTAAGATGACGCCACTGCACTGTGGCCTGGGCAACAGAGTGAAACTCATTCTCAAAAAAAAAAAAAAAAAAACAAATGAAAGGAAAAAAAAGAAAGCTTCCTAGCATGTGTCTATTACCGCACAGCCAAAAATCAATGATGAGATACCCCAACACAGACAATTATATAGAATGAACAAACATTAGAAATCTGAGGTTGTCCTACCTAAAGTAGGCTCTGCACCCCTCTATTTGGGATTTTTAAGTAGAGTAAAACACTGTGAGGTTGCTGCTGCCTTTCAGCAAGAAAAAACATTATCTAAGGTTTTTTCAAAGAATGTGTACCTTTCTTCACTTCTTCAAATGAGTTTATCTGATAAAAAAATATATCCAGCAATATATCAGAAGCCATAATGCAGTACAACTCAAAAGGTAATAGCAACAAATGATAGATAGGTTCTCCATACATGGAATTTTCTGGAGTATATTAAAAGGAAGTATATTAAAAAGGAATTTTTTAATATATAAAAACCAGTTTGTTTTACTCTGAATTTATTCATGTTTAAGAGCAGAAGCTTTCTAGGAATTTATTCTAATAATCCAAAAAAGAGGAAAAAGCTAAATGCATAAAGTTATACATCATTTTTAACAGTAGAAATTTTGAAATAGCCTAAACGCTCAAACGGAGATATAGGTAATTAATGTATGACACATGTACTCTATGAAGTATTATGTAACTGTCAACAATACTTAAGTAGCATACAGAAAAACAGGATGTGATTTTTATAATCACAATGCTAAATCATGCACAATAATTATAACTATGCATCAGTATGTAAGCACATGAACAAGAATGAAAAGATGCAAACAGAAAAAGGTATTATGAAAGTGAGATTTCATATACTTTGTAGGGGGAGGGGAAAAGATTCAGGGAAAATACAATGTGTTAACTAAGCGCTTCTTTCTACTCTATAGGTCTAAATTTATTTACATGAAATGTGTTCATAATAAATTTTTAAGTGGACAAAGATTTATGATATATGGGCATGATATAATGATTGGGTTTTTTTAATTTTTTGCTGTTTAGTGGGAAATTTTAAAAACAATTTTATTGCATTATAATTTATATACCATAAAACATACCCATTATAGGTATATATTTCAATAGTTTTCTGTAAATTTACAGTTATGCAACTATTACCACAATTCAGTTTTAGGACATCTTCATCACCCCAGAAATATCCATCATGCCTGTCTGCAGCTAATCCCCATCTGCTTTCTATCTCTATATACATAATTGTATTTTTTTCTTTTTTTTTAATTTCAGAATATTATGGGGGTACTAATGTTTTGGTTACATAAATTGCTTTTGTACCATTTGAGTCAAAGTTACGTGTGCCCAAAAAAATGAAAATAAATCACGTTTATATACTCACACAGAAAAGTTGGATGGACATGTACCAAAATTGTATGCAGTAGTCCATTTATAGAAAATATTAATTGGAATTTTGAAAAATATTTTTCTGAAGTTTTTGGCCAATTAGCTTCTCTTACCTATACAGAAAATTTATTTTACTTTCCTTTTAAAAAAGGATATATGAAATTTCCACATAAATATGGCAGATTGCACAAATGTACTTATTTTCTCTTCCTAGCAAAACCCAACTAAAAGTAAAGGGTTTTTAAAGGCATGAAATCAAAAGGACAAAAGAGGACAGAAGCAAATGAAACAGCAACAAAATTTGTAAATTTAAAAGCAGATGGACAAGCAAAAATTGACTTTGCAAAAATGAGAAAGTTGAATCCCAACTCAGTAATGGGGGAAGTTTAGGAACAACCAGCCTTAGACAGTAAACCACACCCCTCCCCTCCCCCCATCCCCAGCCCAAAGGCAGCACCAGGTTAGATTCCAGGTATAGGGGTAAAGGTGAAGTTAGAAACAGAAGGATTAACTGAAATTCTCTTTTAAAAATCAGTTAAATCCCAGATCCTTTCCCTAATTCCAAACAGGCAACCACACCTCCCCCATTCTACAGAAAGCTGGCCAGGCACAGTTGGGGGTGGGGATACCATTCTGCAAACAGGGATTAGATGAATATTGTATATACTGAAAGCCAAGTCCACTCATGCCCAGACCTCTTCTCCAACTCAGCTCCCAGAAAGATGGTAACCAGTCCTATACCATCAAGGCAGGAGGTGAGATTTTTCTCTGTCGGATCTAACCGGTCTGGGAAGAAGGATTTAACATATCAACAGTGGGCATTTCTCAGTGAAATGGCCCACAGGTGGCAAGACTCACCATGGGATCAGAACTTCTTATCAGCTTTATGGGGCACTGCTCTTAAATAAGAGCAGACTACCAGGATTACCAGACAACTGAGAAATATCTCAGACAGAAAACAGAGATCAAAACAACAAACAAAAAGCAAACTGGAGAAAACAGAGACATTTCAGGGAGAAAAAATCATTTAAACATTTATTCTATTAATATGTAGAGAGAAGATAATGCATGCATAAATAATATAAAAACATATATTTTACCCAAATGAATTGAAAACTTATGTCTACACACACTAAGAAAACCTGCACATAAATGTTTTTAGAAGCTTTATTAATAATTGCCCTAACTAGAAGCAATCAAGATGTCCTTCAACAGGTGAATGTGTAAACTGCGGGACATCCATACAATGGAATATTATCTTTTTATTCAGTGATAAAAAGAAATGAGCTATCAAGCCACAAAAAGACATGATGGAACCTTAAATACATATTGCAGCATGAAAGAAGCCAATCTGAAAAGCCTACCTACTGTATGATTCCAACTATATGGCATTCTGGGAAAAAGCAGGACTAGAGAGACAGTAAAAAGACATGTGGTTGTCCAGAACTTGGAGGGTAGGAGAGAGGAATGAATTGGTGGAGCACAAGGAATTTTTATGGCAGTGAAATTATTCTGTATGATATGGAGATGGCAGATAGATGATATTATACATATGTAAAAACCCACAGAATGTATAACACAAAGAGTGAACCCTAATATAAACTATGAACTTTAGTTAATAATATGTATCAATATTCATTCATCAATTGTAACAAATGTACCACACTAATGCAAGATGTTAATAATAGGGGAAACTAAGGTTGTAGTGTACAAAAGGAGGCATATGGGATCCTCTGTACTTCCTGCTTCATTTTTCTGTAAACCTAAAACTGATCTAAAAAAATAAGTCCATTAACTAAAACAAATCAAAACAAAAAACAACCAGAGAAGTATTCTTTGGAAGAACCAATAGTTAAAATGTTCATACTGCTCAAAGTGATTAACAGATGTAATGCAATTCTCATCAAAATACCAACATCATCTTTCACAGAATTAAAAAAAAAAATCCTAAATTTCATGTGGAATCAAAAAAGAGCCCAAATAGCCAAAGCAATGCTAAGCAAAAAGAACAAATCCGAAGGCATCACATTACCTAACTTCTAATTATACTACAAGGCTATAGTAACCAAAACAGCATGATACTGGCATGAAGGCAAACACAGATCATTGGAGCAGAATAGAGAACCCAGAAATAAAATCATACATCTACAAGTAACTGATCTTTGACAGTGCAAACTGTCAATGGGGAAACATACAATGGGGAAAGGATGCTCTATTCAATAAATGGTGCTTGGAAATTAGAGAGCCACATGCAGATGAATAGAACCAGAGGCCTATATCTCATCATACACAAAAATTAACTCGAGATGGATTGAAGACTTAAATGTAAAACCTAACATCATAAAAATTCTAGAATAAAATTTAGGAAAAACTCTTCTGGACATTGGCCTAGGAAAAGAATTTATGACTAAGACCCTAAAAGCAAATACAACAAAAACAAAAATAAATGAGACTTAATTAAATGAAAATGTTTCTACACAGCAAAAGAAATAATCAACAAAGTAAATAGACAACCTACAGAATAGGAGAAAATATTCCCAAACTCTACATCCAACAAAGGACTAATACCTAGAACCTACAAGGAACTCAAACAAATCAGCAATAAAAAAACCAAACAATCTCATCAAAAAGCAGACAAGGGCATGGTGGTACATGCCTGTAGTCCCAGCTACTAGGGCGGCTGAGGCAGGAGGAGCACTTGAGCCCAAGAATTCAAGGCTATAGTGAGCTATAATCATGCCACTGCACTCTGCCCTGGGCAACAGAGTGAGACCCTGTCTCAAAAAAAATGTAGGCAAGAGGCATAAACAGACATTTTTCAAAAGAAGATATAGAAATGGCCAAGAAACATATGAAAAACTGCTCAACATCACTAATCACCAGGAAAATGCAAATTAAAACCACAATGAGATACCACCTCACCCCTGTCAAAATGGCCATAATTAAAAAGTCAAAAAACAACAAATGTTGGCACAGATGAGGTGAAAAGGAAATACTTATATACTGTTGATGGGAATGTAAATGAGTACAACTTCTATGGAAAACAGTATGGAGATTCCTCAAAGAACTAAAAGTAGACCTACCATTCAATCCAGCAATCCCACTACCGGGTATCTACTCAAAGGAAAAGAATCCATTACATCAAAAAGGCACCTGCACTCATATGTTTATTGCAGCACAATTCACAACTGCAAAGATATGGAATCAACTTAAGTGCCCATCAACTGATAAGTGGATAAAGAGAAATATTACTGAGTAATAAAGGATGATATTATGTCTTTCACAGCAACTTGGATGGAACTGGAAGCCATTATCCTAAGAGAAGTATCTCTCAGGAATGGAAAAACAAATACTGCATGTACTTATTTATAAGAGGAAGTTAAACGATGGGTATACATTGTCATACAGAGTGCTATAATGGATTTTGGAGACTCAGAAGTGGGGAGGGTGGCAGTGGGGTGGGGCATCCACAAACCACCCATGGGTATAATGTACACTATTTGGTGCACTAAAAGCCCTAACTTCACCACTACACAATTTCTCCATGTAACAAAAAAACACCTGTACCCCCTAAATCTATTGAAATTTAAAAAAAAAACTGCTTAATTAGGCTGGGCATGGTGGCGTGCACCTATAGTCCCAGTTACTCACAAGGCTGAGGCAGGAGGAATGCTTGAGTCCAAGAGTTCGAAACTGTAGTGTGCTATGATTGCGCCTATAAATAGCTACTGTACTCTAGCCTAGGCAATGCAATGAGACCCCATCTCTATCTCTTAAAAAAAAACCAAAAAAATAACAAAAAAAACAAAGCCCTGTTAAATTAGTAGTGAAATTGGTACTCTTACATTCTAGGAGGAACTGTAAATTGGAAGAATCTTTCAGGAAATCATTAATATATTATATATCTAAAAGTATAACTTCCAACTGAGCAATTTTACTTTTGGAAATCTACCCTAAGAAAAAGATACAAAGTATGGTGGGGAGGGACCCATAAGTACCAAGTAAAAAAATGGATCTCATTTAACACATTGACTGTCACCCTAGAAAAAAATTGTTTTTCTTGGGGCCATGGGGTTTCATTACAAAAATAGAATAAAAACTTGGAAAACAAAATGATCCTTTCTAATTTAATGAAAAATTTGTTACTTTTTATTGTTTTCTGAGTTATATGCAATTAAATTATCAATATTAATTGTAACAATAAGAACATTAACAAGTAAGATTTTCATGAACCAACTGCAGTTACCTATGCTTCACAAGGCCCCAGGCTCCAAACTAGCTTGAGTTACGTACAACTCACATGGCAGTTAATGAGTTAAATTATCCAGTGGGTAAATGATCAAATAAATTACAATATATCATTAGATGGAATTAGGCTGCTATAAAAAATTATAATCGTAATTATTTAGCAATATCACATAAAAATATTCATGAGAGAAATACTAATTTTAAAAGAATACAAAATTATATAATTACAATTATGAAAAAAACATTTCTGCAAAAAGCTGTGTGAAATTGGTAGAATTGTAGATTCCCTTTTCCTCTATTTCCCAAACTCTCCAAAATGTTACTATATTTTCTTTATACAGAGAAGGAGTTTGAAGTGATGAGGAAAATTGCATTTTTAGAATGACTTCAGTATAAATACTGGATTTGGGATATCTTAATGACATTTTTTACCCTATGAAAGATTTAAACCTTGAATGCTTATTTTTACAATAATATACTTGTCAGGAAAATTAGAGAAACATGGTGTTAGCTGTAGATAACATTACTTTATAGCACATGTGTTCAGGTATATAGGAACTGTTACTATTTTAACATAACTATTAGACTATTAATAGGCTTATTAATTTCAAATTTCCAAGTCTTAAGTTGACTTTTTAAAATGAAACACTATAATTGACATCAAGACAATCTGAATTTTAAAAATAGATAATCGATTGGTTTCTGCAGAATTTGGCATACATGTTTCCTTATGATTTCTGATTGCTACTTTATTAATTTAAATCTGGGCTCTGAAAACAATAATTTTTCTACTTTATAATACAGTGTGACTGGTGTTTTCTTTGTTGCATATTTTTTAGTTGGTGTTATGAATTGCTTGAGGATTAGTATTTCAATTTTAATGTTCTAAGTACACTTGATACCAGAACGTTTTACACCCAGAACATTTTACACTGAGTGTTCTCAGTCCGCAAAGTACCAAAAATTCAGGTACTAAGTGAAAGTACACTAAGTGCTAAATGTATAATTTTCAACCTTTACTACTAAACTTCATGTTTTGAGGAGGATGCTGTTGTAGCTTCACTATCCTACAATCTACAATCCAGATGGCTTCAACACTAAATAAAAAGTCATTAGTCATAGCTACACTGATTTCAAAAGGCCTTATGAGTTTTTGTTGTGTTTTATCAACAGGTCCTAGATTAAGGAGAATATTTTTGGCATTTCATCATTCAGCCAATTTCTCAGAATCAGTTCATCTCAGAAGACAATCTACATTCATTATTTCTGCTGGGAACACTTGAATCCAAAATAAGTTTCATCCTTTTTGCTTTCACTCTTCTTCCTTACTTCAATTATCTCATTCATTCATTCATTTTAGAGATGGGGTCTTGCTCTGTCACCCAAGCTGGAGTGCAGTGGCATGATCATAGTTCACTGCAGCCTTGATCTCCTGTGCTCAAGCTATCCTCCCCCTTCAGCCTCCTAAGTAACTGGGACTACCTATAGGTGCACACCACCATGTATGGCTGATTTTTTTTTTTTTTTGTAGAGATAGGGTCTTCCTATGTTGCCCAGGCTACTCTCCAATTCCCGGCCTCAAGTGATCCTCCCACCTTGACCTTCCAAAGTGCTGGGAGTACAGGTGTGAGACACCGTGCCCAGCCTTCTCAGACATTTATTGAGCAAATTAAATGTACTGGACACTGAAATACAGCAATGAAACATGTGGTCCATGCCCTCAAGAAGCTCAAAAGGGAATTGGGCAGATAGGTAAGTCACAAAGCACTATGTCTGGTGGTTCATGCAGTATGACAGGGTATAGCATGGCATGGTGTAGACGGCATGACAGGAGTGACGAGGAGTTGAATTTTTGCTATTTTCAGTTTCAGATGAAATTAGGACATCCAGACATGGGGCTCACCTACTAGGCACTTGATGGAGGACTGACTCTTCAAAAATGTCTAGGATAGGAATACATTTGTGAGTCATTAGTACAGAGGTCATGAGGTTGCCTAGGAAGAGAGTGTTAAGAGAGAGAAAAGAGGACTAAGGGTGGAATTCTATTTAAGAAGTGGGAAAATGAGTAACAGCACACAAAGCACTTGAGGAAAAACAAAAGAGGAAAACCAGAAGAGAATGGTATCCACAAAGAAAATGAAGCAAATTTTAAGAATCAGGCAACAGTCAACTGTATCACAAGCTCAAATGAGTCCACGAAGACAGAGACAGAAGGGCACACCTAGCATGACAACTTGGCCAGGGCACCTGCACAAGCCTCACAGGAGGCTAAATCTTATGACACTGTGTGAGGAACTGGTGACAAGTGGAGAGCCTGTGATCAAAAAGCTGGGCTGTGTAGGTAAGGAGAGGTGTGCAGGACAGTTGGTAAGGAGTGTAGGGTCCAAAGAAATATCAAAAGAGCTTCCCAGCTGGGCACGGTAGCTCATGCCTGTAATCCTAGCTCTCTGGGAGGCAGAGGTAGGAGGATCACTTGAGGTCAAGAGTTCAAGACCAGCGTGAGCAAGAACAAGACCTCAACTCTGCTAAAAACAGAAAATTTAGCCAGGCGTGGTGGCATGCCCCTATAGTTCCAGCTATTTGGAAGGCTGAGGCAGGAGAATTACTTGAGCCCAGGAGTTTGAGGTTGCAGTGAGCTATGATCACTGCACTCACTGCACTCTAGTGAGGGCAAGAGAACAAGACTCTGTCTCAAAAAAATTAAATAAATAAAAACTTCATTTCTTCCTTTGTTTTCTTTCCTCTTTATCCCCACCCCATCTCCCTCTTTCTTTCTTTTTCACTTCCTTCCATTTTTATAGAAAGATTAGAGACGAACTAGTTTATAAGCTATAGAAAACACTTTAGAGGCAAAATGTTGGTCATAAAGCAGAAAGAAGATATCACAAATGGATTCCTCACTCTGAGGAATGAGAAGAGGTTAGGATCCAGTACTTACTGCATGAAGACCTCCATTTTCTCTGTAGGTAGAAGGCAAGTTCATTGTCAGAGAGCTAGAAGTGGGTGGTAGGACAGGAGTGCTGAAGTGAGAGAATAAAGTTTAGGTTGGCCAGCTTTTAGAGGTAATTCTCAGCTGATGTGGGATCATGTAAGATTTCAGGACAGGATTCCCAGACCAGGTTAGAGACCATGAATGTAGTTGTACCACTGATTGCCCTGGTTCTATGAATTTCTCCAGCAAAAGTCAACAACCTAGGTGCAAAAGCAGAAAAGGGTAGATGGTTGGAGAGTCAGGTATTGATGAAAGTCAAAGAATGTATCTTTGAAACACTGAGGACTATGAGGTTTGTTTACCATGAAAGAGGTAGTGCCATAGAAGAAGGTAAGTGTAGAAAGACAGATTAGTAGGAGAACTGACCCACTGGGAATACATAAGAGACAATTGCCTACAGGCATTCATATGTAATAACTCAACCCAAGATGAATTCAACATAAAACAGGATGAAAGTGAGGAAGGAACCTCAAGAACCCAGCTGGTCCATTCTGCTGCTAAACAGGACCACTACAAGCCATTCCAAAGAGAAGAGATTCTCTATTGTCTTTAAAGACCACCAAAAGTGGATACTCCTCTGTATCAGAGGTCAGGAAACTTTTCCTGTAACGGGCCAGATATTAAACATTGTTGGCTTGGGTGCCACATTCAACTCTGCCACAGTAGGTCAAAAGCAGCCGCAGACAAAATGCAAATGGATAAGCAGGACCACACTCCTATAAAACCTTATTTTCCAAAGATCAAAGGATTGATCTTTGGAACAGGACTGACAGTCCAGAGATAAAACCATCTGCATATGGTAATCTAATGTTTGATAAAGCAGACAAAAATATACGTTGGGGAAAAGAATCTCTTTTCAATAAACAGTGCTGGGAAAATTGGATAGCTACATGCAGAAAAATGAAACTGGATCCCTACCTCTCACCTCTCACAAAAATACACTCAAGATAGTTAACAGACCTAAACCTAAGGCATGAAACCTTAAGAATCCTAGTAGAAGATGTCAGGAAGACCCTTTCAGACATCGGCCTAGGCAAAGAACTCTTGAAGAAGATCCCCCCAAAGCAATAACCGCAGCAACAAAAATAAAATTAAAAAGCTTCTGCACCGCCAAAGAAACTATCACTAGAGCAAATAGATAACCTACAGAATGGGAGAAAATATTTGCTCTCTACTCTTCCGATAAAGGTCTGATAACAAGAATCTACCTAGAACTCAAAAGAATTAACAAGAAAAAAATCAAACAACCCCATTTATAAATGGGCAACGGAAATGAACAGAAACTTTTCCAAAGAAGACAGAATAATGGC
>CAUYRT010010836.1:0-25158 GCA_963574885.1 Lepilemur ruficaudatus
GGAGGGGGGCAGGGGGCAAGGGCAATGTATGTAACCTTAATATTTGTACCCCCATAATATGCTGAAATTAAACCCCACAAAGTTGAGATTTAAATATGTAAATGAAAATCAATAAAGTATTTAAAAACAAAAACAAAACAATTAAATACAAAAATGAGTGGGTTCTTCTATGACCTATAAATGAGGAAACTTTAATGATGAATCAAAATCCAGGAGCAACATGGAAAAATATCGATAAAATGATTTTATAAGATAAAAAAATGAAAACAATTTTTTTGCAAAGGCACCATAATTAGAGTTTAAAAATATGTCAAACTTGGAAAATATTTACAACTTACATCATAAACAAAGGGATAATATTCCTATGTAATTAATTTCTAAAAATATAGAAAAATGCCAAAATTCCTGTGCAACAATTGACTAGAGAAATGATCAGATAATTCACAGAAAAAGAAACACAAATTTATTTTTCACATATGAAAAGCATAAACTTTTTCATAATAAAAGAAATACAAATTAAAACTACACTAAACTACCATTTCTTACCTATTGCAGTAGAAAAACCAAAAAGTTGACCTACCAAGTTGATAAGGCTGGTGAAAATAGACATTCTCTAGTATTTCTGGTGAAACTGCAAAATTATAAAAGCTCTATGGGGGAGAATTTAGCAACAACCGGCAAAATATCATATATTTACCTTTTGGCCAAAAAATTCAACTTTTAGGAATCTATCTGAAGAAACTACTGATAAATTATAAAAAGATATATGTGCAAAACAATTAATTGCAGGGTGATTTGTAAAGCAATGGATAGTAAGAATGAAATATCTATTACTTGGTATTAACACATCCATAGCTACAAAACAGAATGAGGACTATATATTAAATACTACCATGGAGTGCTCTCCAGACATATAAACCATATTTCCTAGTTCTCACCATTGAAAGATTTGGAAACTGACAAACTCAGTAGTTCTGAGCACTCTTAGCACCCAGACTGTGGTCTTAAAATATCATTTCCCATTGAAAGGAACCAGGGCTCTGAGGAGAAACTGCTGACTCCAGGTCCTCAGTAAAATAGGTACATGATGAATTTGTAACATTTTGTGTCAGATATCAAGGAAGCTATTAAATAATACTAAGATCATGTCAAAAGGACAAAAAGCCAACTCAAAAAGACTTCCATTGTCTAAACACGGAACAATCTGTATGTGAGGATAACAATGGCAATAATTTGAAAAGTAAAAAGGTTTAAATCCCCATGTACACTCTTGGTAGGAATATAGATTGGTATAGCCATTATGGAGAACAATATGGAGGTTCCTAAAGAAATTGAAAATAGAATATGGAACTACCACATGACCCAGGAATCTCTCTTCTAGGGATATACCCAAAGAAAATGAAATCACCACCTTGTAGAGATATCTGCACTCCCATGCTCATTGCAGCATTATGCACAATGGCCAAGATATGTAAACAACCTAAGTGCCCATAAATGGATAAAGAAATTGTCACACACACACACACACACACACACACACACACACACACACACACACAGTCGAATAGTATTCAGCCTTAAAAAGGAGATAATGCCATTTGTTACAACATGGATGAACCCAGAGGACAACTATGCTAAGTGAAATTAGCCAGATACAGAAAGAAAAATATGGCATGATCTCTTTTATATGTATGTGGTGTCTAAAAAAGAAAAAGCAACAACAAAAAACAAATACATAGAAACAGAGAGTAGAATGGTGGTTGCCAAGGGCAGGGGTATGGGGAGAGAGAATTAGAAAGACACAGGTAAAAGGATACAAAGCTGCAGTTATATAGGATGGATAAGGATAGAGATCTCATGTATGGCATGAGGGCTATAGTTAATAATTTATTATATGCCCATAATTTGCCAAGAGAATAGATTTTTTTTGTATTTTTACCCCAATGGAAAAAAAATGGGGTAAGACAATGGGTATGTTAATTTGCTTGACAGTAATAATCAGTTCATTATATATTACATCAAGATAAGTATATCAAAACATCACGTTGTACACCTTAAATATATACAATTTTTAAATTCAAATCCATTGGTTCATAAAGAAATAAAAAATTTAATTGACCAATATTAGATGCTGGTGAACAAATTATTATTTTGAAAGTTGATAAATAAAAGGAAAGAATCCTGAATTTCCATAAAAGTTTTATCATTGTATAGCCAAGTAGTAGAATGAGGTGTTCCCTTTTTTTAAGTTTAAGCTAATTAATACAGGAGTAATGATAGGTTTAAAATATTTTTATATTTTAATTCCAATGAATTAATGGATCTAGGCTTCAATAATTGCTGGCATTACATGTCTCTTGATTGCTGAGTGCACCAGCACCTATGAAATAGTATTTCAAAAAGTATCAAGCCAGTATCTGAGTATACCTCTTTCCAACTACCAATTTACAGAAAATAGGACAAAGGAACATATTAAATGACACCACAGGTGATACAATCAGCAAAATTCAGGTGGTCAAAAGCTCTATAGGACCAAAAAAGAGTTTCTTCAAATAATATATCACAAGAAAAAAAATACGAAATGTAAATATGATACCTTAAAAGAGGCTTCGGAGGCATATCAACAGTCACAACATGTGGACTTATTTGGAATCATATTCAAAAAAAATTATCAACAAGAACACATATTATAAAACAATCCTGAACGCGCTCATTGCATTGTTGAAGGAAATAATGGATCTTATTTTCAGCCATAATACTCCACTGAAATGTACAGGATTATTAATATGCTAATGTGGTTTGAAAGCTACTTCAAATATCTTTTCAGAAAAGGATAAATAGAAATGATTAAATAAATACTCAAGGCACACTGAAGGAGTTACAGGTATGCATATGTCCAGCTTAATAAATAATAAATACTGCCAGTGGTTTTCCAAAGTGATTTAACTAATGTACAATTCCATTAGCAGGGAGTAATAGAAGCTAGGGAGAAATGGGACGAGAAGTGAGATATTTCAGGGCCCAGGCTCAGGGACAAGCTGGATTTCAGAACTCCTAGGCAGTGAACCTGCTTGATATTAGTTTGTACTCAGAAGTTTCTCTGGACTGCAGCTATTGCTGGTAAGTCACCACAAAGGAGAGAAGGACAAAGCTAAGTGACAGCTCACCTAGGAGGTGCCCCTCAGTCTTACGTCCTGATAACATATAGAACAGTATACACCAGTAGTTCTCAACTAGGGGCAATTGTGCTTATTACTCCCTCAACCCCGGCAGATATTTGACAATATCCGGAGATATTTTTGACTGTCATGACTTGCTGTAGGGGGGACTACTAGCATCTAATTGGTAGAGACCAGGGATGCTGCTAAACATCCCTACAGTGTTGTTTGTCCCATTACTCCACAACTAGTAATTATCTGGCCCAAAATTTCAACAGTTCCAAGTTTGAGAAACTCTGGTATGTACCTTTGAGGAGTAGTTTCTTAGTCCACTCAGGTAACTCAGGCCTTTATTATAAGGGCACTGATCCCATTCATGAGGGCTCCACTCTCGTGACCTAATCACTTCTCAAAGGCCCCACCTTCTAATATCATCACTTTGGGAGTTAGGATTTCAACATAGGAATTTTAGGGGAACGCAAACACTCAGATCATAGCAGGTAACACCTAGAAAAAGGCACAAGAGAGGCTTTTGTGGTTCTTGTAACGTTAAGCTTCTTGATGCAGGTACTGGTTTCCTGAGACTATTCAATTTATGAAAAGACATCAGATTGCAAAATTATGCTATGTGCACTTTTCTACATGTATATATTTATATATATAATAATTCAAGAAAAGGGAGAAGAATGTGAATGACACAGTGCTGAATATTCATGTTCTTTATTTGAAACCCCCATGATTTGAGTGCTATTATCTCTACTCTAGAAGTGAAGAAATCAATTTCTTCATTTGAGGATTTCTGGGAATCCCTCAAAGCTTGGACTTGAACATCTATCTTTCTGGCTCCAGGTTGTTGTTTTCACTCAAACCCAAGCCAGTAACAATCAAATGTTAGCAAAAGGCAGCTGGACAAAGGGGAACTGGTTTTCCTTTCCATGTAGTCCAAACTTGAGGTCAAATGGGACTCTTGAATTTTTCCCCCTTTTAGGTTTCCTCTTCAAAACATGTAAAAATTTTGTTGCCTCTGAATTAGAGAGTGCACAGCTGTAAAAAAAAAAAAAATAGGTGAAACACAGATCAACTAAGGGTGCAACTTTATAGATTATCAGGACATTGGGAGAGAAGTAGGAAACTACAAAAGTTCCACACTTAACTCTTCTTTGCTGGACCACTTCTCCAGCTTGTGCAGGCCTTCGGGTTAAAGAAAAACAATCAAACAAGTGAAAATATGGCAAGCATTTACCACTATGTATATCATAAATTACCTGGTGGATGCATACTAAATCAGGCATGCCAGCTATTTATTATGCAGTTAAATGATTCATGTGTTTTTACTTTTCCAACCAGTTACTTTATTCCTGTAATGAGAATACACAGAGAAGAGAAGCATGTATGTGTTATTGTAATAAGTTAAAGGAATACGAAACAGAAATCTTGGGATTTCTCAGCTATAAAGAATATCATAATAAAATCTTCCCATAGAAAAGCTGGATTGAATAATGAATTAATTGAATTCTGGCATTGAGCAGGCTACTGACATTGGGTCCTGGTAAAATACATTCTTTCGCCTACAGGTTTCAAATGCAGCAAGAGGCACACTTTGAGTATTTTCCCTGAAAATGAAAGTTCTTAGGTTTTTAATTGGAGTCTATCAATTTTTGGAAATATGTGAAATTATACAAAAGCTTATGAAAATATGTACGTGTGTATATATAAGTATGTGTATTTCTCTCTCTCTCCCTCTCTCACCTCTCTCTCCTCCCAAGGGAGAAAAAGCACCTAGCCTTCCTCAGATACTCAAAAAGCTCCATGACCTTTTTGCTTTACAAGTTTTAATGTGTGAAAAGGACAAAGAATCACTCAAGTGAGAGATGTAGTTTCAGGATGCCACACTAAGTGAACATAAGTATTATCTGTAAAAAAAAAAAAAAAAAAAAGCTTTTTGGAACACTTCAGATTCTGAGGTTATATGAGTCAGTTTGCTAGTGTAAAACATTTGTTTACTTGTTTGTGTAAAGCAACTTTTTAATGCGTCAATAGGTGATCAATATAGGGAAGTCAGTACTCCTGATAATAAAGATCTTTCAAAAATGATAATTGACTTTTGTCAAGCTGAGAATTAAATATTCAAATGTAATAAGATTATGTAAGAACTGTCTGGGGTTTGTTTAAAATAACTCCCAACCCTTATACAGAATTTAAATGTTTATTTGAATTGGTTTATAGAAATACATTTAAACTGTAAAAAACATAATTGGATCTTTCTTTTCATGTTTAAACACTTAACAATGATTGGCCTCTATTTTACAGTTTCTTCACTGTAAAATAGAGATAAAATTGTCAAGCTTCATATTCATAGCTTTCCCTTTTTTAAATAAACATGCAGAAAATTATACTATGTAAAATTATGACTTATGTAAAGTCATAAGTTTACATCTCTGCAAATTTTCACAAAGTGAACAAGTTCACGTAACTAAAGTCCAGACAAATATGATAGATCATTAACATCATCTCAGGAACCCACTTACAACCCTTGTTAACCACTATATCCCTAGCCCCCTGATTTCTACTCTCCTCATTTGTAACACCATAGGTTGTGTTTGTCTTTGAATTTTGCATAGATGAAATCATACATTGCATTTATTTGCATGTAAGTCTCCTTTCTTTTGCTCAATACTGTGAAATTTATCCATGTTGCTGCATGTAACATTAGTTTTTCATTTCATTTCTTCATAGTATTCCATTTTATAGCCACAAGTTATTGATCAACTCAAATATTAATGGAAATATACTATTTCCAATTTGGGAATAATATAAGTAGTGCTGCTATAAATATTCTTGGACATGTCTTTTATTGATCACATGTACACTTCTATTGGTTATATACGTAAGAGTGAAACTAGGGGAAAGAGCATAAGGTATGCATGTGGTCAGTTTTAATAAATATTGCCAGTTTTCCAAAGCAGTTGTACCAATTCACCTTCCCACCCACCATCAGCGTGTGAGAATTTATTTTTCCATACCCTTCAAATATTTGATATTGTGTTTTTCATCATAATCAGTCTGGCTATGTATAGGTGTATTGTTTTGTGGTTTTAATTTGCATTTTCCTGATAATGAACATTGTTGGGCAATTTTTTATGTTTACTGGCCATTTGGATAAGCTCATTTGTGAAGTGCCTGTTCAAGTCTTTTGCCAATTTTGCTACTGAGTTATCTTACTTTTCATTGTAAAAGTTTTTTATGTGTTCTGGATAAGAATCTTTTTTTAGATTACATATGCGTATGTGTATGTAATCATATCTTCTGCCACTCTGTAGCTTATTCTATTACTCTTAGTCACATTTTTTGAAAAAAAGGATTAGTTTCTCTAATTTATTATGGTTTTTCCTTCATGATTAAAATTTTATTTCCAATTTAAAAGATCTCTGCATATCACATAGATATTAAATTATTTTCCTATGTGTGTTCTGAAATCTTTATTTTGCCTTTGACTTCTGGATTTGCTATTCACATGGAATTAATACTTCAGTATAAGGAAAAGGTCAAGATTCATTTTATCCATGTGGATACTAAAATAACCCAGCATCATTTTTCAAAAAGGCCTTTTCATTATGCACTGAAAAAAATGTTATCTTTGACATAAATAAGGTTACTAGTCATCAAATATGTGTGGATTTGCCTCTGACATGTTCTATTTCTTTCATCAGTTTGTCTACCCTTGTGTCAATGCCACATGGCCTTAGTACCAATAGGTTTATAATATGCCTTCATATCTGCTAGAGCTAATCTTCTACAAAATTGCTTTGGCTATTCTTGGACTTTCACAAATTTCCATATAATGTTAGAATCAGTTGATCAATTTTTGCAAAAAGAATCTCATGATTATTATTGGGATTATATTCAGTTTATTGACATTGTTTTTTTATTTCAAGTATTACTGGGGTACAAACTCTTTGGTTATATAAGTTGCCTTTGCACCACCCAACAAGCACATCCGTCTCCCAGACAGTGTGCACTGCACCTGTTAGATGTGAATTTACCCATCCCCTCCACCCCCCCACCTGCCTGACACCCTATGAAATACTTCCCATAGGTGCACATTAGTGTTCATCAATTAATACCAATTTAATGGGGAGTAGATGAAGTGTTTCTTTTTCCATTCTTGTGATACTTCACTTAGAAGAATGGGGTCCAGCTGCATCCAGGATAATACAATAGTTTATCATTTTTTATGGCTAAATAGTATGCCAAGGTATACATATACCACATTTTATTAATCCATTCATATACTGAAGAGCACTTGGGTTATTTCCACATCTTTGTAATTGTGAGTTGTGCTGCTATAAACATTTGAATGCAGATGACTTTATTATAGAATGTCTTTTTTTTCCTTTTGATAAGTACCCAGTATTAGGATTGTTGGATCAAATGGTAGTTCTACTTTTAGTTCTTTGAGAATTCTCCATACTCGTTTCCATAGAGGTTGTACTAGTTTGTAGTCCCACAAACAGTGTATGAATGTTCCTGTCTCTTCGCATCCATGTCAACATTTATTGTTTCAGGATTTTTTGATAAAAGCCATTTTCACTGGAGTTAAGTGATATCTCACTGTGGTTTTGATTTCCATTTCCTGATGATAAGAGATGCTGAGCATTTTTTCATATGTTTCTTGGCCATTAGTCTATCTTCTTTTGAAAAGTTTCTGTTCATGTCTTTTGCCCACTTTTTAATAGGGTTGTTTGATTTTTTTCTTGTGGATTTTTGTGAGTTCTATATAAATTCTACTTATCAGCCCTTTATGGGATGTGTAACTTGCAAATATTTTCTCCCATTCCGTAGGTTGCCTAGTCACTCTAGTGATAGTTTCTTTGGCTATGCAGAAGCTTTTTAATTTGATCAGGTCCCATTTATTTATTTCTGTAGTTGATGTGATTTTGGGGGGGGTCTTCTTAAATTCTTTGTCTAAGCCAATGTCTCTAAGAGTTTTTCCAACATTTTCTTGTAGAATTTTTATGGTTTCATGCCTTAGGTTTAAGTCCGTTATTCATTGTGAGTTGATTTCTCTGAGAGGTGACTGGTGTGAATCCTGTTTCAGTCTTCTACGTGTAGCTATCCAATTTCTGCAGCACCATTTATTGAATAGGGATTCTTTTCCCCAGTATATGTTTTTGTCTGCTTTGTCAAAGATCAGATGACTATATGAGGATGGTTTTATATCTGAGTGCTCTGTCCTGTTCCATTGGTCTATGTCTCTGTTCTTGTGCTAGTAAAATACTGTTTAGGTTACTATAGCTTTGTAGTATAGCTTGAAGTCTGGTAAATTGATGCCTTCCAATTTGTTCTTTTTGCTTAAGGTTGCTTTAGCTACATAGGGTCCTCTCTGGTTCCATACAAAGCATAGAATTATTTTTTCTAGATCTGTGAAAAATGGCATTGGTATTTTTATTTATTTACTTATTTATTTAGAGTCAGAGTCTTGCTCTGCTGCCTGGGCTAGAGTGCCATGGCATCAGCCTAGCTTACAGCAACCTCAAACTCCTGGGCTCAAGCAATCCTTCTGCCTCAGCCTCCTGAGTAGCTGGGACTATAGGCATGCACCACCATGCCTGGATAATTTTTTCTATGTATTTTTAGTTATGCAGCTAATTTCTTTCTATTTTTAGTAGAGACGGGGTCTCACTCTTGCTCAGGCTGGTGTTGAACTCTTGACCTTGAGTGATCCTCCCACCTTAGCCTCCCAGAGTGCTAGGATTACAGGTGTGAGCCACCACGTCCAGCAGACATTGGTATTTTAATAAGGATTGCATTGAATTTGTAGCTCACTTTGGGTAGTATAGACATTTTAACAATGTTGATTGTGCTGTTCCGTGAGCATGGTATGGTTTTCCATTTGTTTATGTCCTCTGCTATTTCCTTCCTCAGTGTTTCATAGTTCTCCCTGTAGAGATGTTTCACCTCCTTAGTTAAATGTATTCCTAGATATTTTAATTTTTTTTGTTGCTATTGTGAAGGGTATTGAGTCTTTGATACGGTTCTCAGTTTGACTATTGTTAGTGTATGTGAATGCCACTGATTTGTGTATATTGATTTTGTAACCTGAGATTTTGCTGAGCTTATTTATCAATTCCAATAGTCTCTAGGCAGAACCTTTGAGATTTTCTAGATGTAAGATCATATTGTCAGCAAACAGTGATAGCTTGACCTCTTCTGCCCCCATGTGGATGCCCTTGCGGATGCTCTTGATTTCTTTCTCTTGTCTGCTCTGGCTAGGACTTCCAGCACTATGTTGGCTAGAAATGGTGATAGAGGACAATGTCTGGCTTCAGTTCTACGTGGGAATGCTTTCAATTTTTCCCTGGTTAATATGATGTTGGTTGTGGGTTTGTCATATATAGCTTTTATCATTTTGAGGTAAGTCCTATCTATGCCTATTTTGTTAAGCATTCTTATCATAAAAGGGTGCAGAATTTTGTCAAATGCTTTTTCTGCATCTGTTGAGAGGATCATATGGTCTTTGTTTTTTTGATTAGTGTAGTGGTCTATCAATATTATGTTTTCAAAAACAAACTTTTCATTTCATTGACCCTTTAAATTTTTTTTTTTTTAGTGTCTCTCTCTCTCTCTTTTCTTTTAGTTCTGCTCTGATCTTTATTATTTCTTCCCTTCTACTAATGCTGGGTTCGATTTGTTCTTGCTTTTCTAGTTCCTTGAGGTGCATAATTAGATTGTTTATTTGAATTCTTCTACTTTTTTGATGTGATGTTTATTGCCATAAACTTCCCTGTTAGCACTGCTTATGCTCTATCCCATAGTTGTTAGTATGTTGTGTTTTGATTTTCATTTGTTTCAAGAATATTTTTTATTTCTTCCTTAATTTCTCTCTTGACCCTATGGTCATTCAGTAGATATATTGTTTAATTTTCATGTATTTGTACAGTTTCCAATATTTCTCTTGTTATTGATTTCTAGTTTATTCCACTGTGGTCTGAGAAGATACTTAATATGATTTCAATTGTTCAAAATTTGAAATTGTCTTGTGTCCTAGTATATGGAATGTTCCATGTGCTGATGAGAGGAATGTGTATTATGTGGCTTCTGGATGAAATGTTCTGTACATGTCTGTTAGATCCATTTGTCTTAATGTACAGTTTAAATTCACTTTTTCTTTCTTTCTTTTCTTTATTGATGATCTGTCTAGTGCTGAGAGTGGGGTATTGACATCTGCTACTATTACTGTATTGGAGAGTATCTCTCCCTTTAGATCTAACATTTGCTTTAGGTATCTGGGTTCTCCAGTGTTGGGTGCATATATGTTTAGAATTGCTGTGTTCTCTTGCTGAACTTATTCCTGTATTATTACATAATGACCCTCTTTATCTCTTTTTATAGTTTTTGATTTAAAGTCTGTTTTATCTAAGTATAGCCATTCCTGCTCATTTTGGTTTCCATTTGCATAAAATGTCTTTTTCTATTCTTTCACTTTTAGTGTATGTGTATCTTTATAGGTGAAATGAGTCTCTTGTAGGCAGCATATAGTTGGGCCATTTTAGAAAAATCTATTCAGCCATTTCTACATCTTTTTAAGTGGAATTTTTAATCCATTTACATTCAGCTTATTATGATATGTGAGGGCTTATTCTTGTCATTTTATTAATTCACTCTGGTTGTTTTGTATATCCTTTGTTCCTTTCTTTCTCTCTTATTATTTATCATTGTGTTTTGGTGGTTTTCTATAGTGGTAAGATTTGAGTCTTTTCATTATTTGTGTGTTTGTTTTACCAGTGGGTTTTGTCCTTTTATGTGTTTCCATGATTGTAGATATCATCCCTTTACTTCCAGATTTAGAATTCCCTTAAACATTTCTTGTAGGGCTAGTATAGTGGTGATACATTCCCTCAGTTTTGCTCTTCTGGGAAATACTTTTTTTCTCCTTCATTTATGAAGGATAACTTTACTGGGTATAGTATATTTGGTTGGCAGGGTTTTTTTTTGTTTGCTTGTTTTTGCATTTTGAATAGATCATCCCATTCTCTCCTGGCCTGTAAGGTTTCTGCTGAAAAATCTACTCTTAGTGTGATGGGAGAGTCCTTTTATAAGAGAGTAGATGCTTTTCTCTTGCTATTTTTAGAAATCTATGAATTTGACTTTGGACATTTTGCATTGCATCTGTGTGGGGATCTCTCATCTTCCTGTATCTGGATGTCTAAATCTTTTCCTAGACTTGGGAAATTTTCAGTTATTATTTCTTTAAATAGGTTTTCTAAATCTTTTCTTTTCTCCTTGCCTTCTGGAACACCAAAAATGAGTATTTGGCCATTTCATGATGTCACATGTGTCACATAGGCTTTGTTCAATCTTTTCTATTTTTAAATTTTAGTCTGTCTGGATTAGTTCAAAAGACCACTCTTCAAGTTCTGAAATTCTTTATTTCACTTGTTCTAGTCTATTATTGAAGCTTTTGAATACATTTTGTATTTAATTTAACAAATTCTTTAGTCCCAGAATTTCTGTTCTTCCTTTTCATGCTATCTTCTCTTTGGAAAAATCTCACTTGTATCCTGAATTGTTTTTTTTTTTTTCCTAATTTCCTTGTATTGTTTTTTCTATATTCTCTTGTATCTCACTGAGATACTTTAATACCATTATTTTGAATTTCTTACCCTAGATTTTTACATATTTCTTTTTTATTTTAATCTGTTGCTAGGGAATTATTGTGTTCCTCTGGAAGTATCATATTTCTTTGTTTTTTTTCATGTTTAATGTGTCCTTGATATCTATTCATCTGGTGTAATATAACAATTGATTTTTCAATTGTTTTTAACTTCCTTTTATAAGGGAGAACATTTTTCTGAAGATGTACCTATGGTGTTAGTTGGGTAGGGCACTTTGGCTTTGATTCTGGTGTGTGCAGTAGTACAGTCTTGTATGGCTTTTTGGCTGTAAACATCTTCAGTGTTGTCTGTTATTTACTCAGTGGTTTAGGGCACAGTTGTTAGTCAAGTCTGTGGTAAAGTTTTACTGGGGACAGGGACACAAGGTGCATCTGTCCTCAGGCCTCTGTGATGGCAGCAACAGGCTAAGCATGCCTGTCCTTGGGCCATAGTATGGTGTATGCTGGCCCTGGTGTTAATATGTCCAGGCAAACTGATTCTTGGGTCTCCAGATGGTTTGCTCAAGTGATAGTAGTAGCATTGGCAGGCAGAGCAGGAGGGCAAATTATTGGGCCCCTGGGCAGCAGGTGTGGCATTGGTGATTTCAGTAGTAGTGGTGGGAATAACTTCTGGGTCTCAAGAAGTCCATGCTGGTGTTGGTGGTGGCTGCAATGGGTTGGATGGATCGGTCACCATGCCTTCAGGTGATGTGTATAGGTGAGTGCCCTCTGTGGTAATAGTGGCAGGTTGACTGGGCCCAACTTCAGGTTTCTTGGTGGAGTACTTAGGTGCCAATGTTAGTGGACTAGCTTGAGTGGTTCTCAGGCTGCTGAACAGCCTAGGGCACTTGGGGGGAGGAGGGATGGGCCAGGCAGATTTGTCCTTAGGATCCCAATGGTGCTTGCAGGCACTGGCTGCGGTAGCAGGCCTAAGGTGGAATTCTTGGTTGGGAGTGGCAGTGACTGCACTGCAGCTTGCTACTAGGTAGGGTTTTTAATGGCAGCAGCTGTATGCAGGCAGCTGGGGAGCACTCACCTTTACCTGTACTTCAGCTTCGACTGTAGCACTTACTTTCGGGGTGGGCTGCTCTGGGCAGGGGAGCTTGTCCTCAAGGCACTTGAAAATGCACAGGAGTCCTCACTTCTGGGAGCAGTTGGATCACTACAAATGGCTTGTGCTTCAGTTTTGGAGGTAGCAGGGAGCTATAGCAGTGGCCATGGGTGGGAAATAGCAATGGGGCCCCAGAGATATGGAGATGCAGGGGCTTTTGGGCCCTATGGCAGGAAGCAGCCTGGTGGAGGCTGGGCTCTTAAAATGGCACCTTACTATAGTTTCTTAAGACTTGGGGGTGGGTGGGACTCAGCATGAGCAACTTCTCTGAATCAAGGCTGCCACATGGTATTCAGGTATCTCCTTTATTCGGTCTTGGGGCCTGCAAGGATAGGAGGTTTCCAATGGCTAGGATGCAGGAGTCCACAATGGGAATGTGGACTACTGGGAGTCACTCATTTACCCTTTCCCAGCTCCCAGCTGACTCCACCCAAGCAGGCTGCCTTGCTTCCCTTTCCTTCCTTGTTTTAGGTGTTTCCTGCAACTTCTTTGTAGAATTCCAGTTAGATATTAGAAGTGTGATAATCTATTTGCTATTTTGGTTCTTCTTTGTGGAAGAGGTAAGTACCAGATGTCTCTAGTCCTCCATCTAAAAGATACATTAATGTTTTCAGTGTAGAGGCTTGTATATCTTTCATAATTTTTCATGTATCTTCATAAGGAATTTTGTTAAGTAGTTTTTCATTCTTATATGACTTTGTTGGGTTTTGGAAGAGAGTTATTCTGGCCTCATAAAATTCATGAGAAAGTGTTTTCTTTTTTTGATGTTTTCTAGGGGTATTTGTATAAGATTGGTGGGTTTTTCTTCCCTTAAGTATTTGGAGAAATTTCATAGTTTTTATTATTATCATTAAATTAACTATTATCTCTAAAACACTTGGAAAGTAGATGGCATTTGATGAGTGCTATACAACGTTAACATTCTTATCTGCTTGAGTACCCATGTAAATCATGACATTAAGATGCCAGGATAGAATAGCAGCTGGCTTTAGACACAGGTAATATGCTTTAAACCATTCCTTTAGAACTCTTCAGGATGGTAACTTTTATTCAATTATCAATTACTACTCAACATATTTTCAGAAGGTTTTTATTTTTTCTTCTGTTCTGTTGGCATAAGATTACTACTACATAAAAGAGAGGTGGGTTTTGACAGAGCATAGTTTTAAGTCATGAATACAGCTAACTCCATCTCATGCTCATGAAGAATTCTCTGTAGATAATAGTTGTACAATGAGGTCATGACACATCTTATTTTATTCCTTACTGAAATCATCCCAAACACCTTCTTTCATTCCTAGCCTCTGTCCTCTCTCCCTTATAAGAGTTACCTCCATTTACAGGATAAATTTTCCTACATCCACTCTCTTCTTAATCCAAATATGGTTTCCACTCCACTGAAATGACTCATTGCCATGGGCCCTCTAACTGCCATGTCATTGAAGATCACTATTCTTCACTCTATTTATGTGATCTCAGTGGCATTTGACACCACTGACACCTGCTTACTCGAAACATGCTCTGTCATTGAATTCTAGGACAGCAAGTGCTTATTGCTTTTCTCCTCTTTAGTTACTCCTGTTTCTATTTACACTCTTAACCAACTCATTTATATAACTTTGAGTGTTCAGTTCAAGCTTCAATTTCTTGAAATGTATAGATTCAATCACTTTTCTAGACAATGTTTCTCTTTAAATGTATATGTCTAAAGTACAACGTTATTTCTTCTCTGAGAACCACATCCATATATTCCATTACCTCTTTGATATTCCCATTTGGAAGCTTGTCAGAAACCTCAAATCCAGCACTGTCTAAAATGGGCACATGTAGTTCCTACCATGGTGCTCTCACAGTTCTCTCCTTCAGCGAAAGTTAACACCATCTTCCCAGATCTGGAGACAGGAAGATGCAGAGCCGTCCTTGACTCTACTCTCTCCCTCATCCCACAGTGAAGCAATTGTTAAATCCTGCTCACTTTGTCTCCTAGCTCCCAATTTCACTTATATATATATTTCTTTTTACAGTGCCACTATTTGAAAGTGCAGGATACCATTCATTTATTAGGGATACTGTAAGTGGCTTACAACTCTTCTGTGAACATTCATAATTGCTAGTCTAGCCACTGCAGTCAGAATGATCTTTTCTAAACTGAAATCTGAGCACATCATGCCATTGCTTGAAAGTATTTGTTTAGTATCTGGCTCTACCAAAGGAACGTTGTCTGTTTTGCTCAGGTATATCATCAGCATTCGATATATGTTTGTTAAATGACAAATTACAAGTAAAGAATCAAAAGATTTTTTTATCACCCCCCAAAAAAAATTTTATATTTTCCTTTGACATATAGGTATGAACTTCTCCAAATATGACAGTTTAATTTACATAGTCAGGGATTATAAATATTACACAAAATAAGCTCTTAATGCAAGAAATTATTCTCCAAGATAGACCACACTAATCTATCCAGCTCATGCCTCTGTTCTGACAGCAGTATATGAAAGGGGAGAGAGAGAAAAATCATCTATGACCTGGTAGCTTAAACATGTATTTCCTGAGTATCTATTAGGTGCCAGCTAGGAGGGGTTATCTAGGGGAGGACAGTAACTAAGGCCTCTTATGACATATGGCAGATGCCAGAATATGTAAGATGTGAGGGTGCAAAAAAGGAAGGTGGAACCAGATCCACCAAAGGACTAAGAAAGCCTCTTTGGGGCAGGAGACTTGAAAGTCCTGAAGGAGAGTAGAATCTATATCTATTCATGCAGAAATAGGGGAGAGTTTATTGCAAGTGAAAAGAATAGTATGAATGAGGATGAACTTGGCAAAATGCAACTGGCACCATGGCCATGACTTTTGAGAGGTTATGAAGGTCTCAACTTGGGTGGTGGCAATCCAGACAGAAGTGGGTAACACGTCAACACTGGATATACTAGATTTTATGGTTGGGAGATAAGGACAAAAGCATGAGGAACAAAAAAGAGGATGTCTGAGAGGTTCCCAGGCCAGAAGATGGCAATGTCAATACAGGAAATAAGGAAGCTAGAAGGAGTTTATGGCGGTCGGAGTTCTAAAGACAGGGAGAGAGAAATGATGTTTAGTTTCTGACCTGCTGAGGTGTAGATGCTTGTAAAGTAAGATATCCAGGCAGGGCTAGAATTGGGCGTATGAGGTTTGAGAACAGAGCCAGGAAAACTTGGCAAGACTTTAACATTCCTACTTACTTATCTTTAATTATCATACTGTGAGTCCATAATCCATAAATTTTATCCAAAGCATTCTGGAATCTTTCCTAAAAGTTTCTGATTACTTGCATAAATCTTAACATGTCACTTACAACTAACATTCATTTTTAACATACAATGTCTATTTAATCAATTAACAATTGTTTTCTATATGCAGTTTATTAAAGGTTGACTCAGTCCTGTTCTTACACTGGTGTTTGGGTCCTAAACTTAATGCTGAGAATTTCTGTCGGGAGATAGAGGAAATAAGTCTGTGTAATGATGCCTCCTTGTCAGGAAAATTATTTCATTTTGAAATTCTATAGCAAAAGAACAACAATAAAGTATTGGTTCCACTTTTAAATAAATAAGGGGTTATTTTGCTGCTGAAAGTTTTCATTCAAATGACTGATCAGATCTCACATGTCTGTTTAAAAATGTCTGACTTAGGTCGTTACAAAATGACAGACTATGATAAACTAGATGATAGTTAGGAGCAAGACAATGAGGCATTGTTTACACAGAAGATTGAGTAACTGGTTTAACAAAAGAGGTTCTTGGGTATCTATTGTATGTACGACTAAGAGATTTACTGGAGCTTTTATAATTTCTGCAAGGCTTTTCTCCAGTCAGCTTCATTAACTTGAAGTAAATCAAATCATGCAGAAATCTGGCTCAGCCAGAAAGCAACCCAGTGAGATACAACGTGAAGAAAAACAGACATGGGATGATAAGGTTTAGAATCTTTGGCATTTTTCATAAACGTTTTGTTTGAAGATTATTAAATTACAACTCAGAGACAAAAAAAAAACATAGTAAACTATTCTATCAGATCTTTTTACCTTAGCTTTCCTTTATAATACACACACACACATATATATAAAAACTACACAAAGTATATGTCAACAAAATACAGTCTTTAAAACTTAAATATCATTGGAACAGAGAGATATTTGTACATATTTTGTATCTGCACGAAATCAAGATTTTTACTTGGCAGGGGAATACTGTGGAATGGTGGGGTCTGCAGGAGACAGGTGCTATCAAAGGAGGACTTTGGGGTGGTACTTTTCTAGGAATGGGGTTTTGAAATTAAGTAGCTTACTTTGCACCTAAGAGGAACAAAAGATAAATTTGGACAGCCGAAGTATTTTTACTTTCTGCTCAAAACAGGCAAATGAAATGATTATGATAATTGGGTAAGCAGCCTCACATATTAGTCCCTTGGTCTTTAGTTCTTTAGCTTTCTAAATACTTACAGAATTCATTCATTCATCATCATCTTTACATTTCTGAAACTACATGTTGACATTATACTTTGGAAATAAGCAAAAAGTAACACCAGAAGAAAAAGGATATTTTAAGGCAACCAAATACTTTCATGAAACACTCACTCTCTGAGTGAGTGATCCCCGGGGACCTCTGGGGCATCCATTGCCAGCAATGGACCATGACACAAGCTGGCATCCAGCACTGAGAGCTCAATCACAAATGTACAGACACATCCTTAATAATCACAGCTGAAACACTCCTACAGATCTAATTCTGGTAATTATTAAAAAATCTTTTTATAACATACATTATTTAGACAGATGATGGCTATCAAAGACTTGTTAACTCAGAAGAAACTTACATGAATAATCATCTGAAAGGAGTGTGGGGGTGGGGAGTGGAAATAACCGAATCTTAACGAGAATCTGTTGGAGGTGTGAAAACAAGTTCAAAGTCACTCTCGAATCCAAGTGGTCTCCTGGCTGTTCTCAAGGAGGGTGTTCAGACCCGTGGCAGCCTTGCTTTACCTCCTATTTCAGAATGGATGCTAGTCCTTCACAGTCTCGGGATTGTTTCCTTTGCTGGGCTGACGCTCTACGCGAGTCGGACGCACCATGCATGGGGATGTGCGCACGTGCACGTGCGTGTCTGTGCGTGTGAAGAAGTGGGGAGGGCGCCGCGCGCATTTCAGAAGGACACTGCGGGTACCACCGAAACAGCCATAACGCTGATCTAATCAACCAAACACAATATCGAGTGATGGTGTCCAAAGTCGGTGCGTGCCTTAGGGAGCGCTGCGCTTCTTCCGCAGGGGGCTGTGGCTGCTGCAGGGTTTCAATTCCGTGTACTGCACCTGTGAAAACAAACAGACGTGATGCCGGCGGATAGGTAACCCTAGCTCACCACAGTGTGTGCTAATGGCTCCCCAAGGACAAACCAAGGCAAAGGAAGGAAGGTTCAAAGGTAATGAATCATTTTCTAAACACAGGAACATGGAGGGATTAATTGCAGGAAGGATTTGAGAAGTCATGCATCATTTCTTGAAACCAAAATATTAAAAGCAGATTTTTCTAATGAGACGCATGGGTTTCTACCTGCTCTGGGCACTGCTAGACGATCTTCGTTTTGTGTGTGCCAGCTTTCAACCATAAGCAAGCTTAATAACTGCCTCTTGGGAATGTTTATCTTAGTATGTGATACAGCAACTTACTGAGAATTATTCATTTAAAAATATCTAAAATCTTGGGGAAAGCATCTCAGCAAATTATATACATTTATTTTGCCTGAGAAGGAAAACATGCTGAAATTGATACTGGGCCCCAGACTCAGAGATTTCTCTTAAAAATTCATTTTATTTGCAATGTAATGGTTAAAACATCTGTGATATATATGAGTGCTGGAGAGTCCCCAGTGGCCAACTGTCATTGTGTTATTAGAAAGTGCCCTTGTTGATACACAGAGGATCTTACTAGTATTCTGTATTTCTTCCTCGAATGCCCTTTTGTTGTCTCTCTTCTGTGTTCATGCCAACTCCAACCCAATGTACACGCTGACAGCTGGGGCCTGGACTATGCACAGATAATACTTAGGGGCCTTGATGGAAATTTCTATTCTTACATTGTGACCCAAGCGATGGTACATTGCAAACATATTGCTTTGGTGTGTGGGCTTTGATAGGCTGCTGGTGGAATGGCTTTATTGAAAATATTGTATTACAGACCACATGTGTTCCCTGTTTCTAGCATTGGCGCCAAACCTCCCAAGGACATGATGCCCAATCACATAAAAGTCAGGCTACACTTTGTCAAAAGCAGGTAAATGCAAAAAAAAAAACACAACAAAATACCCTTTCTTTCCAGGATTTTGTGATGGTCCCCTAGAGAAGCAGAGGATGCTATACCTGTCAATCTTCAATGCAAAACACACATGGGTCAGGTTATTATTTTTTAATTATGCAATGCAAATGTTACAGAGTAAATTCATCTTTATAGACTGTATTTTCACAGCTAATTATAAAATGAAGGTTAAAGAAAAAAATAACATCACAGAGTCAATTGTAATCTCTCGAATCAGGAATGCAGGGGAAAGAAACTCTTAAGGTGTTTCAGCCCCATGTCTCTGTGATCCACCAGGAGCTGCCAGGGAACCAATTATGTTACAGTGACCCAGAGATAAAATCAATACTTGATTTGGGATTCTCTCAAATAATAAAAGATTGTGCCTTTGGTCTCCCCCATCTACCTATTCAGTGATTTCTTTTCTCCATTAGAGAAATCGCTGCCTGCCCTCCTTCCTCTAGATTTAGAGCAGGCTGACCTGCAGGGGCCCGGATTGAGCTACTCTACAAGACTTTCTGGTATTGTTGCTTTCATTAATCTCTGTGTATCCACAGAAACAGAACTATGTGACCATTACCTGTGAATAATACTTTTGATTGATCTCAAATTATTTCATGCCGTCTCTGCTTCTATGTGTATTAGAGTAAGTGGGGGCTTTGCCCTCAACATCCCTAAGTCTTTACAGGGAAGAGGAGGGAGGCCTAGGAGATAATCAGGGCAAACGAGAATAAAAAGAATAATCCTCTTGTCTCCTGCTTCCCCTCAAATGCCTGCCATCCGGAAGAGAAAGAACATAAGCAACACGCCCAGCTTTGGATGGCATTGGATTCTGCTCACTGAGCCCATCTTATCCTCTTTAGGGAGGCAAGCAATCAGAAAGGGGACACCACTAGTGCACGGTAGCCACACAGTATGAGTTCCAGATCATTCTTAAGTAGCTCTTTTTCAGAATAATTTTCCCCAATCATCTCTTGCTTTGGACAAAGGTTTTCCGGCCACCTCCCGGCAAACCAGGCCCCTTTATGGATTTTCAGGTTCCTTATCTCAATTACTCACACAAGCAAAGGCTTGTGCTCCTCTGGCTCTGGGGCTGGCCAGACTTCGGGTCGGGGCCCCTGTTGGTGGTGACCATTCATTACATACCTTTTGAACATCAGACGGTACCCTGGAGAGGAAGTCTAGTAGCTCATTATTGTCGATGGAATAGGGATTTCGGAGCTTCTTAGTAAATTTATTTATTCCTGAAAAATAGAAACACCAGAGATCTCTTTATCTATCTATCTTTAAAAACTTGCCTGATTGGTGGGGGGAAGGAGGGGTATTCACAAGTAAAAATTAGTGTGAAAACAATTACTAGACCTCAAGTCATGCACATGTTGCTGTCATGTGGAATCATTCACAAACGCCTTTTCCTGAAGGCAGGAGGGTGCTGCCGTTGAAGGGCTCTGCCTTCTTCAGCTGTGAAAATCCCATTACAATCCCAGCAGCAGGGCGACAGAAACACGCGCTCAAACTGGGGAGTTCATTGGCTTTTTTTGGAATACGCTGATTAACAGTCTCCTCTGCTATGAAAACAAATGTCCCAGATGGGAAAAGGCCTTCATTAGCCCAAACATGTCCCTGCTTGGAGGCTCTGGACCAAACGCAGCAGAGGGAGATGGAAGGCGGGAGTTGTTTTTTTGTTGTGACGAAGAAACCGCAGCCATTTCTCCGCAGCCCCCCACCTCCAACTCATTTTCACAGGTTTCTTTTCCCTCACAGCAGAACAGAACTTGACATGTTGATTGTACTTCGATGCTGCAGGAAACTGTGAAAAGTTATTATTGGAAAATTATCTTACTGTGGTTGCTAACTTAATTTGTGGACCGCAACACTGGCGTGTGGGACTGTCTGGGCAAGGGAGTACATGCTAATTTAGGACAAGGACAATGCTAATTAGAAGGGGGTTCAGCGTTTAAGATGTCAATATACTGTAGAGCGTCCCTCTTTGGTGGCTGCACTTTGGGGCCCTGGGCACATTCAGAACACGCTTCGCTCATGGTTGCCCCTTTAGAGGCGAGTTCCTCTCCACCACATTGTGTCTTCTACTCTGTTCCTTGGCGCTGCTTTGCTTGTATCCGGAGCTCATAAGCCGTGTAGTCTTTTCACCAAATGTCATCCCTTTTTTCATGTCGAGTTTTAGAAGCAGAAAGACTAGGTGGCCTTCTGAAGTTTTGCCACAGGGTGCTTGTTTAACAAGGATCATATCTGAAGGGCTGTCATTCCCAATGACGCCGAATGAATTCTTAGCTTCGTTGTACTCTGAATGGCTCTTACTCAGAAGCCAAGGTAACATTTAACTGTTCAGTAGTCCCCAACACACAAAAGGTTTGAAGTTTTTTTTGTTGTTCATTAAATATTACTTTGCTTTCATCTGAGGACTAGGCTTCCTGCATGGCATTATACCTGACACAATGCCAACCTCCAGTTATTTCTTCGGAGGGTCAGATTTACATCTGCTTTGCAAATGGGAGCCAGCCATTGTTCAAGAGTAAATGGTGGCTTGGTGGTCGGGCTGGCGAAGGTTCCTAGCAAATGATCCCCTTTCCCTCAAGTCAAAGCTGCACTCTGCCTTTCTTCCCTCTACCCCCACAGCAAGCTTCATGTTTCTAGCTAAAATTCCCCCACGCGTTCCTTTACACTAAAATATTCTCACTGTGTTATTCTAAAGACATTTAATTGTAGCATGGGCTTTTTGGCAAAAGAAAACAGACAAGGCAAAACGATGAAGGGAGACAAAGACGTATTGAGAAAAGATATATCTTCTATTGTTAATTATATATAGTGTGCGCATCTGGAGCCTTTACAATGAACAGCAAGGCAGGGATAATATCACAGCCGATCAAAACACTGCATTCTTAGTGACTGAGAAGATTATAAACCTGCACAGTAGCTCAAATGCACCAATAAGGGCAAAAGTAGTCCACAATGCACTGAGACTGTCTGTGATGGAAAAAAAAAAAATAGAATAAAAATAGAAGGCTCTCAGATTGCATGTTTCAAAAGCACACCTTATTTATTAAGGTGTCTCTGGCTCAAATGTTTCACTAATTCCACCATATTATCTATTGTGTGAGACAGTGTCAATAGGAAATCATTGACTTCTTGGTCATCCTTAAGGGGCAAGAAAACAAGGGTTATGATGCAGGAATACCTGGGCCCCCGTTCTGGCTTCATCATTTACTGGGTGATTCTAGGCAACTCACTTAACCTTCCTGTGTCTCAGATTTCTTATATTAAAATTTGAATTACAAAGACCTGCCCTATAGGGTTTCCTAGGTTGATGGGAGAATGACACCGGACAGTAGAGGCAAAAGGATTGTGTAACCTGAAATTCCACAACAATATAGAGGGCTATCATTGCTGCTGTAGATATTAATAAGCTAAGAAGACAAAGGGAGTGGTAAAGGAAAAGAGTCTTTATACTATCAAGGCATGTGATCACACATCCAAATTTGGAAATTGTGGTTTCCTCCACTAGCCTGCTAGCCATACCTTTAGATTTATTTCAACCTAAATGATACAGATATATTTGCTTAAAATTTTATCCAAAAAATCCCAGAAAAAGAAAAAAAAAAAACCAAGTGAAATCTAAATATTAAAGGATAACATTTGAAAGAGATACTATCACTTAATGATTCTGTATCATAGATTGAATTGATCAATGGGGTGGAATGAGTTCTCCAGTGAAAGAAATAAAAACAAGAAAAACATCACTTGGAGAATGCCCACTTGAAACAGAATGACAGCATTATTTTTCAGATATATACATGACTGGCTTGCATGCAGCTCCAAGTGTAATACATTGGGCAGGTGGGACAGAGGTTCCTTCCTTGTTCAGTTACCAAACTACAGTTGTCTTCCATGTACAAGATACTGTGCTATCAAATGAAGGTGCAAAGAGAGTAAGTCATGGTTTCTTCTTGCAAAAAACTCAGAATTTAGCTTGCTACATTGAAAAAAACAGAAGTGGCTTACACCAGAATTGAAAAATAGAAGCAATATGGGAAATCTCCTGAAAGGAACAGAAGACCCACATTGGATCTAATCCTGAGAAATGCTCTGCTTCCTAGAAATAGAATATACATCAAATAAGTGACTGAAATTCAGATAATGTTTCCTAAAGAAAATTTCAAATAGCTTCTTAAAATCTACTTCTCACTTAATTTTCAAAAGTCACACTCCCACCCAAGAAAGGTGGGGGGGCTAATAAAATATCATATACATAGAACACAGAAATTAAGCTTACAGATTCATTCACTCGTAACATATTTTTAAGTACTCATTAAAGATCTATTGTCTATATGTAACTGCACTAGGAAATTAGAGGGCAAGAGAGGAAAACAAAAGTATCTCACCCGTCAAAACCTTACAACGATTTTGGTCGGTCCAAGAATATTCCCCATGGCCATTATGAAATTAAGCTGTTTTCATGTGCTTATGTCAATTCTGATAAACATTTACACATAAATATTATTTGGGTTTTCAGAATATAGAAATCTAGTACATATAGCTAAATATTTTTTCAAAGAATTAAAAACATACAACAGAAAAACTTAAGATCTCATTTTTAAGACTCAATGAAAATGAATAAGTAACATAAAATAAGGAAAGTCTTCTGATCCTTAAAGTTAAAAGGAACACTAGAAGTTTAAGACATATAAATTCATCTTCTACATGAGAAAGTCTTTGCAGGGGATACAATAATATAAGAGATGTGCAAAAGATGTCCTGGGATGCTAGGTAATAACTAACTTATTTTGAAAAAAAATAATTCCTAATAGAATTGCAGAAAATAATTCCAAGATTACATGGCAGGTCTTACAGGATGAGAGGAGGTGATCACATGTTGATTGTGAAGGCTTTTGACTACATTATCCATGGTAATCTCATCAGTAAACTTTGAACTCCTGGCTAATACATAAAACCAAAGAACCAGACACAGAGTATAGAGCTCAAAGGGTTACTGGAGAGCATAATAAACTCCATGCCATTTAATAATTTTATCCATAAAGTGAATAATACAGAGAGCAATATTTCATTAAGTAGATACAAAAAGTTGTTGTTGGAAAGCTGCCAGAAATTTGGAGGATAAGATCAAAAGTCAAAGTGATTTGGGTAGACAGAGGAGTTGGAATCCCAAAATTGATGATCAAAGGAGTAAACACAGAATTAGTCTTCTTTGTGGAAGGAAAGCTGCATAGAAATACATCAAGCAAGCCCCAGAATAATAAATCAAGGAGCAACAGTGTTTAACAGCTGACCATAGCATTTAGAAACTAACACTTATAAAAAAAAAATAAGATTATTTGGTCTATACAGAAAACATTTAGTATGTAAAGTATTCAGGAAAATACTTTTGCAAAATATGCCTTCTTAACCAGTGTGCCCTGAATAGCTCCATGCTCTTTCCTAAGGACCAGTGTCCTAGAACTGCTGCAAACTAAACAAAAGAAAAAAGTAAAAACTAAGCAGGCACGTAAGACTTTCTCCAAGGATGAGAATCATCAAGTATTAAAACAGACCCCTACAGAGGGAGTTAGAATGGAGACTGACTGGACTATACTCCCTCAAAAATCATTCTACTTCTGTAATTTTATGAGTTATTCTATTTTCCCCATGACTTTTCCCTTCTTAATGTCCATGTTTGGCTTTCCTTGTCAGCAGGTTTCTACCTTTGTGGGTTCTCTGCGAAAGGGTCTATATTTAATGGTTTTAGAAAGGTTGGAGCTTTTATCTGGCATTTGTAGGTGCTTAGCTTTTGCTTAAAGAGGAATGCATCTCAACACGGTTTCTCATCTTTGTGACTTCCCCTGACATCTTAACATCGCTAGAACTGATGATGGTTGAGATCTCAGCAGCAGTC
>CAUYRT010010837.1:0-58761 GCA_963574885.1 Lepilemur ruficaudatus
TTGATGGGCACTTGGGTTGTTTCCATGACCTAGCAATAGTGAACTGTGCTGCCATAAACATTCGGGTGCAGATGTCTTTATCATAGAATGACTTGTGCTCTTTTGGATAGATGCCTAATAATGCTATTGCTGGATCAAATGATAATTCTAATTTCAGCTCTTTGAGGAATCTCCAAATTCTTTTCCACAAAGGTTGCTGATGTGCCAGGCTGGTTTTGGGTCCTTGCCCTCCCTACCCAGCTGTTTTCCTTCTGAGCTATAATATTTTTATTTGTAGCTGTTTTTAGTTATAGCTATTTTTAATGCTCTTAACACTTTTTAACTTTTTACTAAAAGTGATTTACCCACCACCATTACAGTAATTCAGTAATTTGTATTTGTCTGTATATTTACCTTTACCAATACATTTCATACTTTTTAATGCTACATGTTACCGTTTAATGTCCTTGTGTTACAACTTGAAGAACTCCCTTAATATTTATTGTATGGCAGACCTAGTGGTGATGAACTCTCTGAGCTTTTGTTAGTCTGGGTATCTATAGCACTCTTTCATCTTTGACAGAGAATATTTTCAGGCATAGTATTCTCGGGTGGTAGGTTTTTTTTTTTTTTTTGTTCTTTTAGCACTTTGCATGTATCATCTCACTCTCTTACAGCTGGCAAGTTTTCTAATGAAAAATCCACTGATATTCTTATGAAAGCTCCCTTGTATGTTACAAGTGGCTTTTCTCTATCTGCTTTCAAAATTCTCTGTCTCACTTTATTTTTGACTTCTGAAAATTCAGTGCTAATGTGTTGCAGAGTGGATCTCTTTTGGCTCATCTTAATCAAGGTTGTTTGGGCTTTTGGGATTAGGATGTACACCTCATTCCACATATCTGGGAAGTTTTTAACTATTATTTCTTTGAATTGGTTTTCTGGTCCTTCCTCTCCCCCTTTTCCATCTTGATCTCCCATAGTACGTACATTGTTCTACCTGATGGTGTCACTTAAGTTCCTTAAACTTTCTTCACTCTTTTTTACTTTTTTCCCCCTGTGTTTCTCTGACTAAATAATTTCTGTGATCTATTGCTGAGCTCGCTGATCCTTTCTTCTGTTTGACCTAATCTGCTGTTGACCCACCTCCAGTGCATTTTTTTAGGTTCATTTATTGTGTTATTCAGCTGAGAGATTTCTGTTTGGTATGTTTTTATAGTTTCTATCATTTTTTGAAATTTTCACTCTGTTCATGTACATTGTGCTCTTGATCATGATAAATATCTTTATGAGACATTTTTCCTTGTTTTACATTCAATTTTTTTAAAAATAAATGAAAATTGTGTTTATTTATGATGTACAACATAATGTTTTGATATGTATATGGAATGGCTAAATAAAGATAATATATGTATTATCTCACATACTTATTATTTCTGGTGTGTATATGTATAATCTATAAAAGCTATTTTTAATTCTCTGTCAAATAAGTAACATAACTCCATTTTACTGGGACCATTTTCTGGAGATTTATCTTGTTTCTTTGTTTGGTTTATCTTTGCCTAATTCTTCATAATTCTTGACTCTCTTTGTTGGTGTCCATACTTTAAACAAAGCATGTACTGGCTCCTTGCAGGAGGTTACTCCCACCATCATCCTGGCTAGAAATTCTGGGGGACTCTACAAACGCTTTTCTTCCACAGAGAGAGTCAGGAGATTGTGGTGTTTGTCTGGTCATTCTGTGGTAAACCTGGGGTGGCAAGAGCTATGGCATCTATTAGTGCAAGTCTCTGTCTTCCTTCTCCCTCAGGTGTCTAGGCTGTGCTAGACCCATCAGAAGTCCAGGACTACCAATACAGATGCTAGTTCTTTGAGCAGCCCTAAAGAAGTGTGAGCACTGGATGCATAGATATTCCATCCTTTCTCCAGGGAAAGATAAGAACTGTGATTTTTCATTTGCTCACTCTGCGAGGAGCAGGGTGAAGGATCAATGGCATCTACTAGCCCAAGCCACTGATTCAATTCAGCTTCCAGGCAGCAAGACTTGCCAGACTTATCAAAGCTTCAAGATCAGCAAGACAGAAAACAGTACTTTAGAGAGTCCTCTCAGAAAAAATGGGGTGTTGGACACATGAGCCAACCCCTTCCCTTCCCTGGGCAAAGCTTGGAGTTAGGTCTCTCAGATGGCTTTAAGGACAGAGTTTCCAGTAAGAGAGTGTCCCAGATCTCTCTATCAGCTTCAGTGAGTCACCCTACCAACTTCATTGAGCCTGGTTTTTCATTCTTCTTAGGTACAAGAATCTTTCAATTAATTACTCTCTTTTTGCACAAAGGGAATTAATGTCCATGAATTATTGCTGAATCAGTAAGTTTCTATATAAGAAGGAAAGTCCAGTGCTTCTTGTTCCACCACTTGCTGATGTAAACTGCTAAAGTCCTAAAATATCTTAATTGTGTTAATAATTAAAATGCTTTTACTTAACTCTGCTAATGTGAATGAGTTCAAAACAACCAACATTGAAAATTGTCATTTTATACAATTGGTAGAATTGACTTCTGTTATATTTCTTTAACAGAACAACATGGGCTAATTCTAATTAATGGCCTTGCTTCTCTTAAAAAAGATAATTTGGACACAGAAAATAACTTTTCTTCTCTCCTACTATTACTTAAACATGTCTTTATTCACCGTCTTAAAAGTATAACCTCAGTAGAATCTGTGACAAAAATAAGATGCAATATATATAGTAAATTGATTCAGACTATATAAAATCAATTATTATAGAGCCTGTTCATTACATATTAACCACAATTGAGAGAAAGTGCAAAAATAAAGGGCAGATCAAAATATTTCTAAATAAATGTATAGGATAAGTGCATGGGACTATACACTTTAATTTTGAGTTTTAATAAGTCTATGGCTACTGATAAAATTTTCTGTGACACTCATCTTTGGTCTGTTTTCATGCCTTTTTTTTTATTCTTTCAGTATATTCTGCTAACCAAGATCAACCCCTCTGCTGTATTTTTTAAAGTTTACTTTCAAACATAACCTGGAATAGATTTTGTTTTAATCTGTTATTTTGGCCTCACTCTGGGTATGAAGATACCCTAAATTTAACAATCTTTTCAGGTGATTCTTATGCATAATAATTTTGAGTCCCACTTCCCTGGTCTTTAAGTCCCTGTGACATTTAGTCATCATTTTAAATTTCGGATCTAATATTTTAATCAAGTTCTTACTTTACTTGTATTAGATCCTGCTGGACTGTAATATGCCTATATTGAAACTGTCCAAGTACCTCATATATGTTATCTCACTTAATCATTATAATAGTCCTATGAGAAAGGTTTATTCCCATTTCACATATCAGAAAATTAGATGAGCAGTTAATAACTAGAAGAGTCACTTGAAGCTTTTAGCTAGAAGAACTGAGATTTGAGAATACCAGAAACAGACCAGTAATCTAAATAGCTAAACAACTAAATTGACTTAGAGCCAGGCATTTCTGTATGCAAATTCTATTACATCAGTCACCACCAGGCTGCATTTATAACGTCTATTTAAAATCAGTTGCTTCTCTCTATTCCAAATTCTGCTTTGCTTAGAAAATTTATCTGATGTTGCCATTATGTAAACAGACTACTCCCACCATTGAATTTTCTTTTTGGTTCTATTAATACCTGAATTCTAACATATTCTCATAAATGCACTAATTTTAAACTGTTGTTGAAATGTTCCAAATCCCCTACCAAAATGTTCCGGGAAATTGAATGAGATTTTCATGATTTTGTTCTCAACATTGGCTCTGAGTTTGAATTTTTATTATGTTCTTTTACTAATGTAAAATATACTTGATTGCACTTTTATGTTGCCCTAAACTGGCTAGTGCAATACAAAACTGGGGATTCTGAGGTATCAAGTAATTGATACAATTGGAGACCAGACAATCTCTTCTGCCATTAATAAGAGAGGCTGAACTGGCTCCGCTATCCTAATACTAATCCAGTTTCTGAACCCTCTCTTTTAAGCAAAGTGAGGATGTTTCTAACAAAATTACTCAGAGAATTAGGGTGGCCCCATTTCCCCTACTGATGGCTTGTTCCCACATCAAACTATCAGCTGCCTGTGTTTACTTAAGCAGGCGGGGAGGCGGAAATTGAAGTGAAAATCCTAGGCAGAAAGATGATACTGGGTAAAACAGCAAGCATCGCCATCACTTGATGTGGCAAAGATGCTTGAGGTTACCATTGTAGTTACAGTAGATGATACACAAATTTGAAACATATTGCTGGTATCTCCATGGACAAGGCTGGCTGCCTGTCAAGTGAACAAAAGGCTGTGAGACAGTAGCTGAAAAAGGATTGGGAGAGGGCAAGCCAGAAGAATTCATCCTGCTTAGGCATCTCCAGTCAGTAGGTTTACCCACGTATGCAGAGAGATAGCCAGCCTTTAGACTTGTATGACAGAGGACATCAGTAATCAGTTGACTACTGCTATGTGAAAGAGGGAAGAAAATGCAGCCAGGAAACACTTGTCTTCTTCTATTTCCCTAGTTCCTATCTGAACCCACTGGAGGTTTAAGGACTATACAAAATAGAGGAAGCAGTAAGAAAGCAGATCATACCACCTACAGCACACAAGTTACTAGGACCATGAATCAAGCCAGATTTAGGCGGAGAGGAAAAAAAGACAAGCATTGAATCAGACATGAGATTAGAAAATTAAGCCTGACTAAATTTGTCCAATGTTTCCATATCTATGAATGACCATAAGATTATAGAATCTGCCTATGATTGGATGAAAGGATAAATAAAGTCACTTAATATACTTCACTTGGTTCATACTGTTTAATAAATAAGTGAAAATGTAATGATATCTTTGAAAATAATGGAAATTTAATTTGGCTTTTCCTTTTTACCCATTGTGTATGCTGTTATATCCTTATTCTGTTATGAATCTGCTGGTTTCCAAAGCGTGATGTTCACCAGGAGCACTGACATCACTTGGGAGTTTGTTAGAAATGCATTCTCTCAGGTCTTACCCGGACCCACTCAATCAGAAATGAGCCCAGCAATCTGACTCTTAACAGGATTTCCTGGTAATCCTAGTATATTCTAAAGTTTGAGAATCACTATATAGTTTGTTTTCTATTTTGAGTATCTTGAGAGAAAAAGTATCACAAACTTAACTTTATAAAGTATTTTTTTTAATTTCAGGATATTATGGGGGTACAAACATTTTGGTTACATATATTGCCTTTGCCTCACTGAAGCCAGGGCATGTCTTTACCCCATACAGTGCAATTCGCATCCATTAGTTGTGAGTTTACTTACCCCCAACACCAAATGAATACTACTACCATGTGAGCACGTTAGTGTTGATCAGTTAGTATCAATTTAATGGCGAGTACGTGTGGTGCTTGTTTTTCCATTCTTGTGGTACCTCACTTCAAAGTATGGGCTAAAGCTCTATCCACGATAATATAAGAGGTGTTAGATCACCATTGTTTTTCGTGGCTGAGTAGAACTCCATGGTATACATATACCACATTTTATTAATCCACTCATGTATTGATGGGCACTTGGGTTGTTCACCCATCTTTGCAATTGTGAATTGCGCTGCTATAAACATTTGAGTGCCGATGTCTTTTTTACAGAATGTCTTTTGTTCTTCTGGGTAGATGCCCAGCAATGTGATTGCTGGATCAAATGGTAGTTCTACTTGCATCTCTTTGAGGTATCTCCATATTGCTTTCCACAGAGGTTATACTAATTACAGTCCCACCAGCAGTGTGTGAGTGTTCCTATCTCTCCACATCCACACCAACATTTATTGTTTGGGGACTTTTTGATAAAGGCCATTCTCACTGGAGATAAGTGATATCCCATTGTGGTTTTGATTTGCATTTCCCTGATGATTAGACATGTTGAGCAATTTTTCATATGTATATTGACCATTAGTCTGTCTTCTTTTGAAAAGTTTCTGTTTATGTCATTTGCCCACTTTTTAATGGGGTTGTTTAATTTTTTCTTGTTGATTTTCCTTACTTCTATATAGATTCTAGTTATCAGCCCTTTTCAGATGTGTAGCATGTGAATATTTTCTCCCTTTATGTAGGTAGTGTCTTCACTCTAATGATAGTTTCCTTGGCTGTGCAGATGCTTTTTAATTTGATCAATTCCCATTTATTTTTATTGTTACTGTGATTGATTTGGGAGTCTTCTTCATAAATTATTTTCCTAGACTAATGTCAATAAAGATTTTTGCAATATATTTTTTTCTAGAATTCTTACGGTTTCATGCATTAAGTTTATGTCTGTAATCCATCCTGAATTGATTTTTGCAATAGGTGAGAGGTGTGAATCCTGCTTCAGTCTTCTACATGTGGCTATCCAATTTTCCTAGCAACATTCATTGAATAAGAATTTTTTCCCCAGTGTACATTCTTGTTTGCTTGGTCAAAGATTAGATGGCTATAGAAGGAAGGGTTTATATCTGGGTTCTCTTTTCTGATTCATTGTTCTAGATCTCTGTTCTTGTGCCACTTTCATGCTGTTTTGGTTACTCTAGTCTTGTGGTATAGTTTCAAGTCTGGTAGATTCATGTCTCCCAATTTGTTCTTTTTGCTTAAGGTTGCTTTGGCTATATAGGGGATTCTCTGATTCCATATGAAGCATAGAATTATGTCTTCTAGATCTGTGAAAAATGGGTACCTCTTCTTTCTGTGAGCTCTTCTACCTGATTAGAATAAATGGAAGGCCCCAGATGGTGCTCTTTTTTCTCTACTCTGGAATGTTGACCTGGTAAAGGAGGGGCATATGCACTAGAAGCTTATAATGCAACAGTACTGATTTGTTTTGTTTGCCTGTGATTATATCTGTTCAAACCTGTGCCCAATGCTCTTTGTGCTGGGTGTTCGGATTTTTATCAGACAGTTGTAGGATGTTTGAGCTAGGAGCTGGACAAGACCCTCTTCACTTAGGCTAGTGTTATGGGTTTACTCTACCTGGGGTCTCCCCACAGAGGTAACAGTTATGGTTGGATGAATGTATCTAGGCAGTGGTTAAGGGTTCCCAGGCTGTGGGTGTTTGCCCAAACCAGGTTGTGGTATACTGGTGGCTTCAGGATGGGATGTCCCTGTTGGGGCTTTGGACTTTGGACCAGTTCCTCCAGCCCTACAGCAGTGGTAGAGGCTCTGGGGTAGGGTCTTGGGGGCCAGGTGAAGAGCTGGAATCTTGAGGATGGTATCTCAGGCCTGGTGGGAGCTCTGGAGGCACAGAGGCAGAGCCTTGGGCTCTGGCTGAAGGGTTTCAGAGCTGGTCCTGGGGAGGAGCCCACAGCAGGGCTTTGGAGTAGGACCTCTGGGCCAGAAACAGGGCCATGCAGGTGGAAGGACTGATCTGACCTATATGGTGATGTCAGGGCTGTGCAGGCAAGAGGCAGTTGGGGCCTGGAGAGTGGGGTCAGGGATGAGTAAGTGACAGGCTGTTCTGCAGGCTTGGGGACTGCACAGATGCCAAGTCACATGGGCATAGGTCAGTTCCAACAGCCCAAGGACCATGGAGTTATCCCCACATCCGCCAGGACATGCCAAAGCAGACACCCAAAGCCTCCCAGTTTGGAGCCTGCTGTGGCTCAGTCAATTCTCTTGCTCAGATCCCATTGCACTGTAGAGTAGGGGCAGTTGGCTTCCAGTCACAGGGTATGGTACAGGGGAGCCTCCAGTTAGTTCACTTCCTCCTCAGCCTGGTGCAGACCTGGTTCTGTGCACCCAAGAGCTCAGGATGGCTTTAGTTGCTGCCCAATCCCCACTGGGCCTGTTGTCTGATTCAGTGACTCCCCACAGACTCCAGGCAGGTCTGTAGTCTGACCAGGTAGAGGTCTGTGGTGTAGAAGGGAGCTGTGTCACAGTTTTCCCAGCACCAACAGGGTGATTGTGGCACCCCAGCGCTCTATCCTCCTACTCTTCCCCATATGCACTTTGATTTTGTTAAATGTATCACCCCATTATCTTTTTTTTTTCCACACTAAGTATCCCACATTGCTTCTCAGTGATTTCACAATGTTCCTTCAGAAAAGAATAATCTGTATGTGGGCAGCTGCCTGCAATTTTCACTTCTTTCCTTGGGTACAATGTGCTTGCAGGCTGCTTCTAGTCCATCATTTTTTTCTCCTCCTCAAAAGAAAATCCAAAATCTACTTTCAAACAACATTATGTCATTTCACAAGTAGTGCAAGTAACTTATAATCACGTAGTACAAATGGTCTTTGACTTATGATGGTTTGATTTTAAATTTTTTTGATTTTACAATTGTGTGAATGCAATATGTATTCAGTACAAACTTTACTTCATGTAGCCACACAACCAATCTGAGTTTAACTTCAGCACAATATTTAATGAATTATGTGAGATATTCAACACTTTATAAAATAGTCTTTGTGTTAAATGATTTTTTGCTAATGTAATTGTTTTGAGTACATTAAGGTAAGCTAGGCTAAGCTACGATGTTCAATAGGTTTAGATGTATTAAATGCATTTTATTTTTATTTAGGATATTATAGGGGTACAAACATTTTGGTTACATGAAATGCATTTGCCTTGCTCAGACCAGGGCCACAAGAGTGTCCTTCCCCCATACTTCAGCACTAGAATGTGCACTGGAGCACAATTCACAATTGCAAAAATGTGGAAACAACCCAAGTGCCTATCAGTACATGAGCGGATTAATAAAATGTGGTATATGTATACTATAGAGTACTACTCAACTTAAATGCATTTTGGCTTACAATATTTTTAATTTATTATGCGTTTATTGAGACCTAACCTCATTGTAAGTTAAGAATTATCTGTATCCTAATTCCTCCCTCTCATCCCTTGTACCATTGCTGCTGCCGTTCATTTTATTTATATATAATATATACCTATCAACTACTTGGTCATTACTATATTGAACAAACTGTAATCTATTACATTAATTAATAATAAAAATGAAAAATTGTATCTTCACTCATTCTTTTCCAGTGTTCTTCCTTTCTTTATATAGATCCGAGTTTCTAACCTGTATTACTTTTCTTCTCTCTGAGGAACTTTTTTTAACATTTCCTGCAAGCTAAGTCTACTGGAAACAAATTTCCATAATATTTAATTGTCTGAGAAAGTTTTTATTACTCCAATTTTGAAGGGTAAGTTTGCAAACTATACAATTCTATGTTGATTTTTTTTCCCTCTCTCTCAACACTTTCAGCATTCACTCCACTCTTTTCTTGCATGCATGATTTCTGAGAAGTCAGATGTAATTCTTATCTTTGCTTCTTTATAGGTAATTTATTTTTTTCTCTCTGGCTTCTTTCAATATCTTTTCTTTATATTTCATATTCTAAAGTCTTAATATGATATTCCTAGATTTAGGTTTTTGTTTTTTTGTGATTTTTTTTTTCATTTGTTTTATTTTTAATTTATCCTGTTTAGTGTTCTCTGGCCTTCCTGGATCTGTGGTTTTGTATCTGAAATTAATTTGTAGAAATTCATAGTCATTATTTTTTCAACTATTTCTCAACCTCTTTTTCTCTTCTCCTTCTGCTACTTCTATTTCCTTTATGTTTCACAGTTCTTGGATATTCTCTTACATTTTCTCAGTTCTCCTTCTCTTTGGTTTTCTCGTTCAGGAGATTCTATCGAGTCATTCTTAAGCTCCGAAGTTTTTCCTCAGCTATATAAAGTTATATAAAAGATATCCCTTATTTCTGTTACAGGGCTAGCATTTATTTTTTGTTCTTTCTTAAAATTTCCTTCTATCGGCTTACATTACCCATCTATTCTTTCATGTTTTCCACTTTTTCCATTAGAGCATTTACCATATTAAACATAGCTATTTTACATTGTTTATCTGATAATTTCAAGATTCCTCTCATTTGAATCTGGTTCTGATGCTTGCTCTGTCATCTGAAACTGTGAAAACTTTTAATATGCTTTGTAAATTTTAGTTGGAAGCTGGACATCATCTATCAAATAGTAGGAACTACAGTAAATGAGCCTTTAATAATGTGATTGTAAGGTGTGGTAAAATAGTTTCTCATAAGGGAAAACCTTGTTAAGAAGAATAGAATACTCTGGAATATTTCAAAAGGTTACTTTTCTCTTCCACCTTCCAGAGGCACAAGGAGGTTATTCTCAGCTCTTTACTGGGACAACCAGGTAGAGAAAAACTCACAAAAGTATGGGCACTCCCCCTAATATCGGGCCCCCTGGAATTTTTAACTCTCATACTTACCTACATTGAACCTCCACATATTTGTCAATTGCAGTTTAAATTTTGTTATCCTGATAGGGGTTATCACTTACTTTCTGCTTGTAGGTCTCTGCTCTGGTCAGCTATGATTCTCTGTATATTCCTGTCTGTTTCTCCAATTTGGTGGCCAGTGATTTGTTCTGTGACCTCAATTCTTTGATAGATATAAATGAGTTTTTGGTTTTAAGTTTGTTTAGCTTTTAACTTGTAGATAAGATGGAGAGATGACTTCCAAGCTCCTCACATTCCAAACTAGAAGTTTTATGTCAAAGTGCTTGTTTTTTTTAATTTTCATATATTATTCTCTCTTCTCAAGTCACTCTGCATTACTTGTTTAGTATATGTTGTAACTACAAAATATAAATTTGTTAGTTTACCTTTTTGTCTGTCTTTCCAACTAGAAAATGAAGTATACTCCCATGAAAGCATGAACTTGTATGGTTCCTGATTTTGGTATCCCTTTTATCTAAAACAGTGACCAGCACCCAGTAGGCTCTCCATAATTATTTATTAAATGAATAGATGAATGAGTGACCAAGGATGACCTGAAATATAAGATAAATTTGTGATTTGTTGTTTTTGTAATTTTTTGATTTGGTTCAAATTTTTCCACTTATTTGTCTTAGATATATGGCAGGTTCCTTCACTATAAATAACATTCTAAATATTCTTTTGAAACAACAGTTTATCAGTATGTGGGTCAGCATAAATAATAAGAGTTGGAAATATCTCCATCTATGGCTGTGCATTTAAGCACAATTATCTGTAACAGTCGGTATTGGATGCAATCTCTGTTGGATTTGATTTCTTAAAAAATAAATAAATGCAAAGCCAACAGTGGGAAGCAGTATGAGATAGATTTTAAAAATGAATACCAAAATAAAGGTTATTGTTACATGGCACTGGTGGATTTCAGGTAACCCAATAGGCCTTCCACTGCTTGCTGAGAGAGTATTCATCTCTACATTTGGAAGTCCTGAATGCTACACATTGATAGAGATTGATTGACATTGTGATTCTGGGCACAGTTAGCTATCAAGCTTCAATTGAACCATCGTTTAGTAACCGTTCCAAACACTGACCTTTTTGTTGTCATTGTAGTTTGCTTGTTTGATTGTTTGCTTTTCTTATACCTATGATTCTTTATGCTGTTTATTTATGATGGCTTCTGGACATTCCACATAGCATGTATTAAAGACATAAGAAAAGAGGTAGAAATTATAATAATTATCATATTTTTTAAAAATAAAACTGAGTGCCTCTTGGTAATCATAAACAATTTTATGAATTGTGATTATTTGAGAACTCGATCTTGATAAATTCTATCTAATATTCTACTGATGGTTATCATTTCTCTCATACTATAAGTATCAAATTATTCTTTATAAATGAAGTTAACTTGGTCTCTAACTCCTAAGAGGAGTATGTCTTCTGTATTGATGATATGTGCCCCAATCTACAACTCACAGTTAAGAAAACATGAAAGATTTGCTAATGGATTTTATTTTTCTTATTCCTTTTATCAAATTTTATTTGTAATTAAATTTATTGACTACAAATAAAGTTCAAACTGTTGTCATTACTGTGTGTGATTATTCCACTCATTAATTGTCTAGTGGTTCTTTAAGTGTGGTCTAACAAAAATGTTTATGAACATGTCAATTATAGATTTTCTTCCATTTTGATGATCAGTAATGTAGGAATTGATTATAAAAGTTAACAAATATGACTGAATTGACCCTGCAAGCCCCGGTTATGGTTACTTGAATACAAAATTCTTCAAGGCAGATTTAAAGAATTATATTGATAAGATTCACTAGGTTGTGTTGTTTACCAAAGAGTCACATGTCCTCAGAGGCTTCAAACAATAAATATTAATATTTATTTCTTACTTATGTTACTTTAGGATCTAAAGTACACTATAGCTCTATTGGACTCTCTTGGGTTTTACTGTTATATGTTAGACTCACTGGACTCTACTGCTCCAGTATATTCTGGGCTCAGCTAGGTTTTGCTCAACATAGATCCACTTGCCTTCTCATCCTGGAATCTATGCTGAAAATGAATGTATCCATTATCTTGAACATATTATTAATATTTTAATGATGGAGGACCAGAGTAAGAGGGCCACATCCCACATAATTACACTTAAAGCTTCTATTTACATGTAGCAAATATTACATGGCCAAGAACAAAACCCATGGGGCAGAGAAACATTACAGGGAAAGAGATGAAAGAAATGCTCATCATAAATAGTTAAAACTACCACAGAATAACTGTTCACCAATATAAACCTGCTTAACTACAGTTTTATTTTTTAACATGAATAATAAATACTTTATAACAGATTTTAAGCTATACATTATCATCGAAGATCAAAAGTAAATACTAGATATTTTTATTTGTGTCCTAGTCATCAGAAATATTACTGATGAATGTACCTATTTTTAAATCTGTTAGTTTCTGACTTACAGCCATTGGAGTAGTGTTTCATATGTTTAGTTTCAATTTAATTTTCTTGTTTTTTCTTTTTCAATTTTTACTTAGAAAAGCCAATTTTGTGTATTTATAAACAACCTTAATTACAAACCCAATTAATATGGTAATCCTCGAAAACTAGTTAAAGATTGATTGCATAAGCATGAGTATTAATATGTCTGAAACAATAGGTTTATTGATACATCCTATCATATCTTTATTATACATATATATATTTCAATTTATTTATTTTCTTTTTTCAAAAAATTCAGAATATTATGGGGGCACAAACATTTTGGTTACATATAATGCCTTTGCTCACCCAAGCCAGAGCTACAAGTGTGCGCATCCTCCATACAGTGGATGGGGAGATATAGGAGCACTCTTACACTGCTGGTGAGACTGTAAATTTGTACAGCTTCTATGGAAAGTAATTTGGAGATATCTAAGAGAACTAAAAATAGAAATACCATTTGATCCAGCAATCCCACTACTAGGCATTTACCCCAAGGGAAAAAAAAAAGACATTTTATAATAAAGACATCTGCACTCAATTGTTTAGAACAGCACAGTTCACAATAGCAAAGATGTGGAAATATATACATATATATATGTATATATATATATATATATATATTTACTATTTTGCTTAGTTGTAGTTTTAAATGTGCCCAAGACTGTATGTCCATCTTCAATTGTCAATTGGAATTATTTTGACAGAATATGTCATAGCATGGTATACATAATTTAGATGAGGTAGATACATATGACCTTATATTTATTCATCCTTTAAAATATGTTCTGTATTACCAACTCTAGCTAGATTCAGATTAGGATTTATGATCAAGTGGAGTGATGACCAAATGCATCAAGCAATTGTAACAGTTTTAAATGAAGATATTGAAAGTGTAACTGTTGAATGGATAGAAAATGGAGATATAAAAGACAAAGAGATTTAGACCTGGAGAGCATCTTTTCACTTAACCCTGACTTTGTACCTAATAAAGAAATTGAACCCAGTCCAGAAATTCCTCCACCTCCAATGTCCTCAGATAAAGTAAGCAAAATTGTAAAGAATTGATGGACTATGGCTTCTATTAAGAATGACCCCCCTCCAAGAGATAAAAGATTGATTGGTTTTTCTCACGTATGCCTAGTCAACTTTCTAAACGATCTTCCTCTGTACAAGAAAATGTACGTAGAAAATTTGTGTGAAAGATGTAGAAAAATAACAAGAAAAAAGGAAGGAAAATAACTGCAACAGCAAGAACTTAGAGAAAAAAATAGCCTAGAACTCTGATGCTACAAACCCAAATTATGAAATTATGTATATAATTATGGTCTGTAAGTTTATAGACCATTAGAAACAGCACATCCTATTGATACACATAGGATATGTGTTTGTGTGAGAAAATGACCACTCAATTAAAAAGGTTAATGACTAGAGTATTAGTGGAAACTGTATTTGAAAGGGGGATGGCTGTATAATTTTCTTACAGGCCTACTGGAAGTACAAAATCTCATATTGCGTATGGTGACTTTTTAGGAGAAAACCAACATTGTTCTAAAGAATCCATGCATTAGCAGCTCTAGATGTCTTTTTAGTACTCAAGAGGACAAACTATAAGAAGCTTGAACTTCAGATATATGCAAACTTTTTTTTGAAATTTGTAGATAAAGTGTGTTTAACGTACTAAATAGAAAAACAAATTTGAGGGTGCAAGAAGATGGAAAACAGCAGGTTCAAGTGGTGAGATTGTAGGAATGGGAGGTCAAATATGTTGAACATGTACTGAAGCTCATTGACATAAGCAATAGTGGTGGAACAGATGATCAAACATTTGTAAATGTACATTTATCTTGGAGCCATGTAGTATTTCAGATTACTCTTAGAATGAAAGGAAAACTACATTACAAATTTTGTCTCTTTAATTTGTCTAGAAATGAAAGAGGAGCCGATACTTCTGGTGCAGACAAACTTGAAGATGCTGAAGGGAATAAAAATTCACCATCAAATTGGTATTGACTGATTAACACTATGGTGGATGTGCTTTTCTTACAACAGCAAGGCAGTTCAAAATGGTAGTCCAAAAATCCTAAAATATCTGAAATTGAACAGATGAAGCTGTGAGCCCTGAGTTCTTCTAACTTCTCCTAAAGCTCTGATTTTTGAACTCTAATTCACAGCTTTAAGTATTGAACCTGGAGAAGCCCATAGTGCCTAAAGTAAACAAGGCAGAATGCTCACTTGAAGGAAGCTTCCCGACTGTGCAGCCAAGTGCTGTGTTGGAGGCCTGAATTGTAATGCTACTTCTATAACATACTAGTTGTGTAATCTCCGACAAGTAACTCAATCTTTGTTTCTCGATTTGTAAAAGAAGAAAAACAACATCTGACTCACAAATGCACAGATAGTTCAAAGGCTCCACGCTTCTGTCAACCCTCCCCCATGCCCCAAGGGGCCCCTTGCTTATTGCTGCAACCCCAGGATTTAGAATAGTATTTTGCATATAGTTGTGGGTAATACATTTCTGTTGATTATGTTAAATGGATGGATATATGAATCAGAAGTGCTTCATAAATAACCAATGCCTTTTAGAATGAATGCTCCCACCTTTCTCTACAATCTATGACAGTTCAAGAGTACTAGCAAAGGGTTTGTCCTCTAGTAGAAGGCAAGATAATCATGGCTGTTCAATGGATGAGTCATTTGTTAGCTGAGCATTCTTCACTGTGGCTGTTTGTATGGTAAGATACAGCTCTCCTGCAATACTGACATTTCCCTGTGACCTCTCCACTGAATATGCTCTGTCCAAAATCTACCAGATATTTCTCATGGTTTGTTTTTTGTGAATACATCACTCTTAGGTTATAGAGGGTCTCTTTGAAGTTAAGCTTTCTTGACAATACACCCATGCTAATTTGCTCAATGTGATATTTCTGCTTAGCAAGGTTTAATTTGGTAGAAGGAGAGCTGCCTGTATGTTTCGCGGTCAGACCTGCATAATAGCCATCTAAGGTAAAATTCATCAATTTTGCTGAAATGTTTGTTTTTAAAATGTCAGGTGGCCAGATGGTACCATGGCAATGGGGTCATTAAAAATGCTTAGACACACAGAGAGTCTTAATAAAGAAGTGCTCTTGTTAGTGGTACAGGTCCATAGCAGAGGCAGATTTAAAAGAAAGGTTAATAGGTTGAAGTTCAGCAAAGTGAAGGTAAAAAAAAAACACTTTGAGATAAACTACAGTATGACGCTGCTTTTATTTATTTGTTTTTCCATTTCCATGTCTCCTCTCTTCACTCCTACCTGCCCTTCTTCATCCAGGGATTCTCCCCTGTTGTACATTGAAACAGCTTTGCAAAAGGGAGATTTTGTCAACAGTCAGACTATGATACTGTCGCTATTTGGGGATTACCTAATTAAAGACCTTTATGAGGACTTGGATGGTAGCAGGACTACTGTTCTAGAAGGGTATGCATCTGGAGTGATTCAGAACACAGCTCTGCACACAAAGCCAACGTGGAATTTAAATCAATGAAGAGATCTACACTTTCAACCTTACTTGACACATCTCTTGTACAAAGCCATTATTACGGATCCTGAAGCTACACAAGAGCCCCCAGTCATCCATAAAAGCAGCATTTAGATGGAGTACAAATTAACCATCAGCACTCTGGCATATGGGAACTAATATTTCTGATTAGGAAATAAAACCCATGGAAATATTTACTCTGCTTTGTGGAGATTTCAACCGTAGTTTAGCCAGGCTTTTTGAATATCGTTGGTAGGATTTATTTTTCTTTATCTGTCAATACCCTACCTTCTTATTCCACAAAGCTCAATCCACAAAATTTGGCCATCAAAATAGAAGTCTACATATCTGAAAATTAGGATTGTTTTCAGCATATTTGTCTTATTTTTGTAGAATCCACCAGGCCTGGCTCACAGGCAAAGTAGCAATATTAGTTATAAAAGACTATCAAAATATTACATATCTATAGAGAAAATACTGATGATCACTTATTTTTATAAGCATATCTTTGATTCCAGACCACAACAAGAGGAATATTGCAATAAAGGGAGTCACACAAACTTTTTGGTTTCCTAGTGCATATCAAAGTTATATTTTTCCTTGTTAGTATAGTGGTATCAAAAAATTTTTAAGTTACATTTATGCTGTACTGTAGTTTATTATATGTACAACATTATGTCTAAAAAACACAATGTACTTAATTTAAAAATACTTTATTGCACACAGCACTCTAAAAGGAAAAAAATGCTTTATTGCTAAACTATGCTGATAGTCATCTGAGCCTTCAGGAAGTTGTAATCTTTTTGCTAGTGGAGGGTCTTGCTTTCATGTTTATGGCTGATGCCTGATCAGGGTGGTGGTTGCCAAAGGTTTAGGTGGCTGTGGCAATTTCTTTAAAAAGACAGCAATGAAGTTTGCTGCATGGATGGACTCTTCCTTTCATGAAAGATGTTTTGTATGCAATGCTATTTGATAGCATTTTATCCACAGAATGACTTTCAAAATTGAAGTCAATCCTCTCAAAACCTGCCATGCTTTTCCAACTAAGTTAGAGAGTATTCTAAAGCCTTTGTTGCCATTTCAACAATTTCACAACACCCTCACCAGTAGATTCCATCTCAAAAAACCATTTTCTAGGAATCTGTCCATTTCCTTATTATGTAGTTTTTGAACATATAGTTTTTTATAGTAATCAATGATAATATGGAGGGGAGGAGCATGCTTGAAATGTATTTGGGGAAGGGAATTAGGGGTCTCAATAGGGGAAAGGAAATCCTTTAAAACTGATTTATGTGAATAGCTGTACAACTTGGTAAATTTACTAATAATCATTTAATTGTACACTTAAAATGAAGTAAAGGCATGATATGTAAATTATACTTCAATAAAGGGGAAAAAAACATTTTCTTTGCTCATCCCTTGCTCATCCATAAGAAGCAATTCTCAATTCATTCAAGTTTTATCATGAGACTGTAACAATTCAGACACATCTTCAGGCTCCACTTCTAATTCAAGTCACTTGCTATTTCTACCACATCTGAAGTGACTTTCTCCACTGAAGTCTTGAACCCTTCAAAGTCATCCATGAGGGTTGGAATCAACTTCTCCCAAGCTCCTGTTAATGTTGATATTTTTACCTCCTCACAAATCATTATGTTCTTAATGGCATCTAAGATGGTGAATCCTTTTCTAAAGGTTTTCCATTTACTTTGCCTATTTCCATTAACTTTGGTCCATCAGAAGAATCACCATCTATGGCAGCTATAGCCTTATGTAATGTGTGTGGGTTGTTTTGTTTGTTTGAGATGGAGTCTCACTCTGTCACCTGGGCTAGAGTACTATAGAGTCAGCCTAGTTCATAGCAACCTCAAACTCCTAGGCTCAAGCGATTCTCCTGCCTCAGCCTCCCCAGTAGCTGGGACTATAGGCACATACCATGACAACTGGCTAATTTTTCTATTTTTAGTAGAGACGGAATCTCCCTCTTGCTCGGGCTGGTCTCGAACTCCTGACCTCAAGTGATACTCCCTCCTCGGCTTCCCAGACTGCTAGGATTACAGGCAGGAACCACTTGGCCAGAATGTGTTTTTAAATAAGACTTAAAAATCAAAATTACTTCTTGATCCATGGGCTGTGGGATGGAGGTTGTGTTAGCAGGCATGAAAACAGCATTAATCTCCTTATACATCTTCATCAGAGCTCTTGGGTGACCACGTGTCAATGAGCAATAGTATTTTGAAAGAAATTGTTCTTTTCTGAGCAGTTCTCAACAGTGGACTTAAAATATTTAGTAAACCATACTACAAACGGATGTGGTATCACCCAGGCTTCCTTATTCTATTTATAGAACACAGACATTGTAGACTTAGCATAATTCTTAAAAGCAGTAAAATTTTTAGAATGGTAAATGAGCATTGCCTTCAACTTAAAGTCACCAACTGCATTAGCCCCTAACGAGAGAGTCAACAGGCATTGACTTCTCTCTAGCTAGGAAAATCCTAGATAGCATATTCTTCCAAGAGAAGGCTGTTTTGTCTACATGGACAATTCTATATCGTAGCCACTTTCATCAGTTGTCTAAGCTAGATCTTCTGGATAGCTTGCTGTAGTTTCTCCATTAGCACTATTGCTTCACCTTGCACTTTTATGTTATGGAGATGGCTTCTTTCCTCAAACCTCATGAGCCAAACTCCGCTAGCTTCAAACCTTTCTTTTGCAGCTTCCTCACCTCTCCCAGCCTTCATAGAATTGAAGAGAGCTATAGCCTTGCCTTGGATTAAGCTTTAGCTTAAGGGGATATGAGATGGTTTGATCTTCTATTTAAACTTCTAAAACTTTCTCCACAGCAGCAATAAAGCTCTTTTACTTTTTTAATCATTCAGGTGTGATCACTGGAGTAGCACTTTTAATTTCCTTCGAGAACTTTTCCTTTGCATTCACAACTTGCCTAACTATTTGGCACGAGAAGCTTAGGTTTGGCCAATCTTAGCTTTCAACATGCCTTCCTCACTAATCTTAATCATTTCTAGCTTTTGATTTCAAGCAAGACACATGTGATTCTTCCTTTCACTTGAACACTTAGAGGCCATTGTAGGGTTATTAATTGGCCTAATTTTAATATTGTTGTGTCTCGAGGAATGGGCAGGCCCAAGGAAAGGGAGGGAGGATGGGGAGATGGCCTCTTGGTGAAGCATTCAGAACACACATGTTTATCAATTAAGTTTGCTGTCTTATATGGAGTGGTTTATGGTACTCCACAGCAATTAAAATACTAACAAAGATTACTGATCACAGATCACCGTAACAGATATCATGAAAAATTTTGTTCTAAATGTGGCAGACACAAGGTGAACACATGTGTTGGAAAAATGGCACTGACAGACTTGCTTGCCTCGCGTTAACACACGTTCCAATTATAACATAGTATCTATGTAGCACAGCAAAGTGAAACAATGATACAAGGTATTCCTGTATGTTCAAATTTATTTATAATAGTGAAAAGTTATATCAAAGCTTAAATGCTCAAACAGAAGAACTGTTATACTCAAAGAAATGAGAATCTAATGCAGGAAATTAAGAATTGTGATTTTTCATACCTATTTTTTAGTCAGGTTTATGTCATATAATTACATACAAATAACCCTTCCTTTATTAGTGTACAGTTCTGAGTATTGACAGACACAATCACTCAAGAACTACCACAATTAAAATATGAAATAATTCCATCCCTGCTATAGTCTGAATTGTGTCCTCCAAAATTCATATGTTGTAATCTACCCCCAAAACAATGGTATTAAGAAGTGAGGCCTTAGAGAGGTGATTAGGTCATGAAGGCTAAGCCTGTTTGCCTAATGGGATCAGTGGCCTTGTAAAGGAGGCTTGAGGGAGCTTACTTGTCCCTTCTGCCATGTGAGGACACAGCTAAAAGGTGTCATCTGTGAGGAACAGGCCTTCACCAGACACCAAATCTACTGGCAGCTTAATCTTGGACTTCTCATCCTTACTGTAATAAGTTTCTTTGTAAATTTACCCAGCCTTAGGTATTTTGTTATAGCAGCCCAAATAGACTAAAATACACCTCAAATTTCCTCATTTCTCTTTGTATTCAATGCCTTCCTCCCCTTCTATCCCCTGACAACAAATTCTGTTTGCTGTCTCTGTAGTTTTTTTCTTTTCCAGAATGTCATATAAACAATCATATATTATATAACATTTTGACTCCAGCTTCTTTCACTTAGCATAATGCATTTGAGATCCAACCATGTTGTTGTGTATCAAGTTTTTGTTTTGATTATCTAAACCGCAATTCAGTTTTCCATTCCCCAGTTGAAAGACTTCAAGGTTGTGTTCAGTTTGGGGAGATTATGAATTAAAGCTGCTATAATCATTTGAATACAGGTTTTGCAAGAACTTAAGTTTTCTTTTCTCCTGGGTAAATACTTTTTGTAGGAGTGTTAGGAGCGGTATATCTGGCTTGTATGTTAAATATATGTTTAAATGTATAAAAAATTGCCAAACTATTTTCCAAAGTAGCTGCACTATTTTGAATTCCCATCAGCAACATTTGATGGCTCCAGTCATTCCATCACAATTATTGCATCTCAGTGTGCTCATTTATCAATTACTACAAATGTATTGAATTCATGTCTAGAACTACGCGCCTAATAAAAGGAAGAGATTTTGTTTTTGAAACCTGCGTTGTCATACTGTTTCAGGTTGCCCCTCAGCTCATGACAATAGCCTTTTATTGTTAATATTGTAAAATATAAGCCAGTATGCATCCTAAGTAGATTTTTTAGGAACCAGCATGTATCACTGCAAAACCTGAAACTTCTGTGAATTAGCTCTGCTCTGCTTCTCTGGTGAGAAAGCAAGAGCCAGTGGCACTCTGTGTTAGAGAAATCCAACTTCAACTCTGAATATTCTGGGTGTTAAATGACATGGAAACACTCTTTTGAATAATGCTCATTCAAGAGGGTGAGTAGAGAGTTGTCAAATCCCTAAAGTTCTATATGAGCCCCATACACCTTCATGTGTTAAACTGTGAAATACTTGACCCACCCTGGAGATTTGCAAACATCCCCATAAGAAGAGAGGATGAAGATCAGCATCCCAACAGATTTCAGTGTTATAATACACTGCAATTTTAAAAAATGATTTTCTTCTTTAGAGACAGGTCTCCCTCTGTCACCCAGGCTGGAGTGCAGGGCACAATCATGGCTCACTATAGGCTTGAACTCTTGGGCTCAAGCAGTGCTCCTGCCTCAGCCTGCAGAGTAGCTAGGATTATAGGCGTAAACCACTGTGCCCAATGGTTGCTATATTTTGTTCTTAATATCAAATGGGGGGGTCAGGAGAATGTGATCCCTTTATAGTATATTTAAAACATCTTATTTTATTTGTAAATGTGTCAATGTATATCTCTAACAGGTGAGGATTTTTAATAACAATGCCATTATCACAGCCAATAAAAACAATTATTTAATTCCTAGATTAAATTTTACTACCTAAAATGTTGCATTCGGTTGTTATGCTTATGTCTCTTAAATTTCTTTTCCTTTGTAAAAAATAAGTTATTTATCCAAGAAATTTGCACATTTTTATGTAGAATTTCTCTCATTGCACCCTTCTGGTTTTGTTGGATAGGTTTCTCTACTCCTAAGTCTCCTATATTTCTTACTTCCTTTAATTATAGAGATGGACTAGAGGGCATATTTGGGGAGACTTGAAAATTACACCAACCACTGCCATTTTTCCCCAAATGCTGCAGAGTATCTTACAAGGTTCCCTTTTGCTTAATTTTGAGCAGTGGGATATAAGTAGAACAACCAAGAGTATTTTTGGTTGCGTGCAAGATGAAATCCAAACTCTTTAGCATGATGCTTCATAGTTCAGCACAGCCCGGTGCTGCCTTTCCAAATTTATCTCTCAGTATTACCCAACATGAATGCTTTACTCTTACTTATTCACACCTTTTGTCTTACCTTCCCTCATTGTATCTCTCAGTGTAAAAAAAAAAAAAAATTATAATTTTCTTCAATTTCTGCTCACCACCCTGTGTTGATCTCCCATTCTTAGCAAAATCCTTTCCTGTTCTTCAGACAAATAGTAGACTCCTGCTACCCTATTTGCCTTCAATCCCCATCTAAGCTCTTTAACTACTTAATTACACCATACTCTCAAATGTCTTGTTCTGTGTTTCCCTCCTTTATTTGAATAATTGTCCCATTGATCTCAGTAAACTGATAGATTAAAAAAACATTTGATTAAATACACCCCATAAAAAAATGTGTTTCCATTGACATCTCCTGTCTGCCAAGCACCATGCCAGGCATTAGTTGAAGGATCTACAAATACACATGGCAATCTCCCTTAAAGAACCAACTAAATCACCTAGTGTGAGAAGCTGATTGTGTTATTCCTTCCAAATGCATCCTCACTTAGAATTTCAGTAAATATGCAAAATGAAGTTATTTAAAGCAATAGGTAAGTTGGTTGCATGAGAGAGAAAGAGGAATGTGTTTCTAAAGCAAAGATCCTCAAGTTCATTAAACTCCCTCCCATCTAACCTTCTGAATCTTATATTCTTCCAAGAGTTGCTTAAATTCTATTTTATGAATAAAACTTTCCTGAATCCTTCCATGTATAGCAATGCAGTGCTTGTTCACAAAGTTATTACAATGCAATAATGACTCCCTCCTCTAAATGGCTGTAATATTTATCACATATTACATTTAAGTGCAATTGGAAATTTTACTGTCACTTGCTCATGTTCATATTGTGTCTCTCCTGCTAGGTACTGTAAATGAGCTGCTGTATACCTCTTTGGGTCCCCTAGTGTGTGACAGACATAAGTGCATAATAAACCTTTGATTAAAAAAGGAAAATTTCTTTGCTGAAAGGTCTGAGAAATTCTTCCTTCATCAGGGCTTACATAAAATAAACCAAAGCAATAAGGTTAGAATTTATTGAACAGAACTGAACTCAAATATTCTAGGCAATATGAGAATTTCTTCTATTTGAGGAAAAATAAAATTATCTTGATTGGCAGAGTGCAGCGTCACACCTGTAATACTAGCACCGTGAGAGGCCAAGGCAGGAAGATTACTTGAGGCCAGGAGCTTGAGACCAGCCTGAGCAACACAGGGAGACCTCATCTCTATGCAAAATTTTTTTCAAAAAGTTGGCCGAGGATCTCTTGAGCCCTGGAGTTCTAGGTTACAATGAGCTATGATCATACCACAGCACTCTGGCCTGGGCAACAGAGCAAAATCCCTGTTTCTTAAAATATTATCTTGGTTGATTTTCCCTGAAAATTGTAGAAGAATTTTAATCCAAATAAATTATTGCATTCTATTAGTCACTTGATTATTTGATTTGGTCAGTATTGCTTAGACTGTATACATTATAGACAAAGATGTGAAAACTAATAAATTTTCAATGGAATGGTTATTGGAAAAAACACCAGAGTAGGGAAGCACAAGACTCAGTCTGCATGTTTTCACTTAATGATAATAGCTGTAACTTGCTATATACTTAATTGTAAACCAAACTTTTCAATACTTTAAATTTTCAAAACACCGCCATGAGGTAGGGTACTATTATTAAATCCATTTTACAGATGAGGAATTAGTTAAGCAAACTGCTCTGGGGCTCACAGCTTATAAACAATAGACTATGACTCTCTAAACCAAGCGAATGGCCTCTGCTCCGTATCTATGAGACTTCAAACAAGTCCCTTCCTGTGTTTTCATGTAAAGCATAAAACAATTCTTCCTCCGATTCCTGAGACAAGATTACCTAAGACTATTCGATCAGTTGTGCCATCTTTGGTAAACAATCAATACCTTCCAATAGCCTAAGGAAGATAAAACTATATACATCCTGTCCCCAGTAATCTCATAGGGTATGTTACAGTGAAAGCAAATTGCAGACCATAACCAGACTCAACATTTATAGGAATGCCAGCATGAAAACAGCCATATTACCTATAAGCTTGATGAAGTCCCAACTTACTGTCCTGTTAGGCCCTGCTGACAGCACCTTGCATTAAGTTTTGCTGGAGATGTGGCATAATGTATTTCTAGTCAGAACCAGGCAACAAAATCTTTCATTAAACGTTTATACGAAGGACCAGTACAAAAAACCCAGGGCAATATTCTGAAAGGCATAGGTTCTTGGGCTCACTAGATTATTGCACCCAGTTTGTTCAAGACTCAGAGTGGCCATACACTATTTCTAGCAATCCAGATATCTTGAACCCCGCTCATGTCACCACACACACACACACAAAATTATCTAGTATCCATTGTGCTAAATAACCAAACCTCTGGTGTTCATGAAAGGTAAAATAGAGTAATTGGAAGTCTTACAGTAACAGCCTCTCTAGAGTAGGGGCTTCTGAGCAAACACCTACTGGGAATATTCCCAATTAGGGTACTTTAAATGTTAACCACCACCCCCAACCAACCCTTCACCTCCAGCCTCCATACCCGGGTACAAATTAACTCTTAACATTTATCATAATCTTTATTTCAATATTATAATGTACATTATAGGTAAGATAACAAGTAGAAGTGTGCAGAAACTAGTGTGAAAAAACTCTTCTTATAAAGAAAGGTGCTTTGTCCATTTTAGTTGTCATTATTCCAGTTTGATACATTGACACTTGACATTTCAGAATAATTCCTTCTTTCTATCACCATTCTGGGTTGAAGAGTTACTTCCACCAGTGAATGTGCATGTCATAATGTATCATCAGACATCAAATTCCTCGTTTGAGCCCCCAAACAGAAGGCTATTAGTGGAAGGTAAATGTGGAATGTAGGACAACTTGAGCTATAAATTCACCACCCACCCCCTCTCTTATTGGGGCTCAGAAACCAATATCCCAAAATACGGTGCTTTGACATATTGAACAGAAGCAGCCTCAGCGCCTTTCTGACCCTACCCCCACCCCCACCAATGTCTCTCTCAAAGAGCTTCACTTTCATTCTGTGCATTTATCCAAGATCCAGACCCACCAAAAGGAACAGTTGGCTTTTTCCTTCCCCTGCTGGTAAGGCCAACAAAATAATCACACCTGAACAGACCCTTTCACAGGACAGCGTCTGCTTCTCAGGATCATTCAAATTCCAAACAGAACTATTTACAAATCCATCCCCGCTGCCAGATCCATTCATTCTCCCTAATCCTTTATTGCCCCTGAACATAATACCTCTTCTCTCGCCCACCCCCCATAGCCTATTGTTCTAGGATGGTATGTAAGCTATTGAAGAGTGAGTAATCACGCTGTGGTTCTCCCTATGTACATCTTAGTAATTTGTATGTCTTTTCTCCTACTAATCTGCTTTTTGTAAAAATTTTTTAGGAAACACTCAGAGGGTAAAGGGGAAGTTTTCCTTTGGCCCCTGCACTCTCAAAGTCTTTCCAGAATTTTTTTTTTTTTTCTGGCTTTATCCTACCATTCTGAACACTACAACCCTAGATTATGATTGCAAATGTCTTTTTTAAAGGTAACCTTAAAAGTTAGTGTTTAGTCCTAGCTAATTATTATTTCTTTAGAAGTATTCAAACAAATTAGGCATTGAAGAATGTTTGTAATTTTCTGTTTCTCTGAATTAAGACATAGGCAGATTTCCAAGATCTTAATTACGAACTGGCAAATATATAATTAGCTACTTAAAAATACTATTGACCTGATGGACAGGGCAAACTTACCTTCTAATTAAAATTACTCTCACAAGCAAATTGCATAGAACTAATGTGTTACCCAAAACCTTTTGATTAGGAAAAAAAAATTAAATAGTTTTGCTGATCCATTTTGTGGAAAATCTAAGCCTCCATTCACCTATATTTTTTTATCTCACTCCCACAAGTATGAACTAGAAATGTGCAAGCACATTAAGTCCTTCACACAGGACTGAGGATGTCTGATGCTAAACAAGTGCTCAATAAACATGAATAGGATGAAGAGAAATTAAACAGTACAGGATATACATTCATTAAGATATTTATTGAGCACCTTTTAGGGGCTAAAAGGATCACAGCTGACACTATAATAAAAGTGTAAGAGAAAAGCATAACAAGTTTATTTAATCATAGTTTTACATGACACGGGAGCCTTCAGAATGACAACCAAAAGACCCAGGGAAAACTGTCCTTGTTTATATTGTGAACTAAAATAAAATCTAAGCCCCCCAAATGACTGAACGGGCCCCCTCTTAGCCAAGGGGACACCAGAAATACCCTAAAGCTGAGTTGCTGGCTCTCAGAAGGGAGGTCAGACGTGCCTCATCACGCCCTCTTTCCTTCTAGGAGATATTCTTTGTAACTCATTAACAGGCCAAGGCTATACAAGATGAAGTTTAAACCACACCTGCAGGTCATCAGTTTACTTAATGGATCACTTGAGTTTGGGTATAGGTCCGGTGGTGGCCCATCTCTGATTAGCAGCCTTCCTTAACTTAAAACATTCCAAGACTTTAGACAAAGTTTCATTTATTCAACCAATTACAAATCAAAGTCTTTAGATCCACCTATGACCTGTAATGCCCCACTTCGAATTGCCCTTTTTGAGCCAAACCAATCTATGCCTTCCATGTATTGATTTATGACTTTATGTGTTTTAATTCTTGTCTCCCTGAAATGCATAAAACCAAACTATAACCCAACCATGGTGAGACCACTTGCTCAAGCTTCTTGGCTGTTGCTCCCCAGGCCATGGTCGCACATATTCAGCTCAGAACAAACCTATTTAGAACACTTTGGGTTCTTTTCCACTGACAATAGTTAGGTTCTACAAAGCATAAGCAGCCCTCTAGATATGTGACTGGACAAAAAGGGTGTGTTGTAATGTTAGCAGAATGATTGGGACACCCAGCAAGGCCTGTCTGTTCAGGTTCTTATTGGCCTTTCTATGTAACATTCCTTCCTCTTTGATATGGGGCAGAACTCATTCTGGAATGGGGAGTCTTAAGACCTATTATTAAACAAGATAGGCCCAGGAATTTCTTTATGGCCTTATCTTATAGAGGAAGGCAGGGTAAGATGAGAGTAATAGCTTAGGTTTTATGGCTGGCGATGGGGAAAAGGAGTTCTGTTTTATTTGACCTACCTTGGCGAAGAGGAATTCTAGTTTCTTTAGCTTGCCTCAGTCAGGGAAGGAGAAGGTCAGAAACTTTGCTTCTGAGGGTGTGTCAGAATCCTGGGTTCCAGCACCAAAGATGTTACTGTGGCAGCCTGCTCTCACTTCTTGTCGTGCTCTTGGCTGAAGAACAACCAGACACACCAAAGGGTCAAGTCCAGACTATTATCGTGGTCCTCTGATTCCTTTCTTGGAAAAGCCATTAACAAGTCCAATATGACAGAATAACCTCAGGCAGGGAGCAGCTCCACCAGAGAAGCTCTTTACTGTAGGATAAAATGGGTCTGTCCCCACAAGTGGAGAGAGAGACGGACAGACTTACTTCTCTGACTTCTTGGATTGTTTCCTTTTATTAGCCCAGTCTGGAGGCGGGCTGTTGGGAGGTGTAGCACGTTATCAAATGATCAACAGGTGTCCTCAAATTTCCATCTGTATGAGCTCCAAGAAAGCCCACCTGGGGGAGCAGGCTGTGAACTGTAATGCAGTTACAAACTAATGGCATATTAATTACCCTCAGGTTCCTTTAGGTCACTTTCTAAATCTTCGTGGACTGGGGAATTCCTAGATTGATAAAGCATGCCTTCCTTCCCCAGGTGTAGCAGTTTCTCAGGATAGGATTAAGGGTGGAGCCACACCAAACTGGAGTGCCTGCCCTTAGCCTTCTTCCCAGGTGGAGCAACTGATCTAAACAGCACCAAAGCAGGGAACTCGTGTCCCAAGAAGAGCCGGAGATCCTAACTATCTGCCTAACAGCTGCGTCTGAGGTCTTGACGTTAGGGTATCATTTTGCTCAGCTGAAGAATAAGGATCATAAATTAGGAAAGGAGAGCTTTATTTCTCATAAAGGTGAAAATTCTGACAGGCTGGGAAGCAGAGCTCATGTAAACTTGTACTCTTAGTGTGCATAAAGTACCTGAAGATATTCTCTTGAAGTTTTTTTGCACTATTAACTTTGCTTAACAAATACCTTCTTCACAAATAATGGGAAAAGACAAGTCCAAACTTGTCCACGTTATCCTAAATTCTGCCTAAATGAGGTCTCGATTAATATGGTTTTATTGTAGTTCATTTTCAAATATGTTTCTTTTTAGCTCTTATACAAAGAAGTGTCTGAGTAAATATTGCAAGTTAAAGTATAGAAGTAAACTTATATTGGCAATTTTATTTGACCTTAAGATTAAATAGTGATTTTTAAAATTTTTCTTAATGTTTCTTCTTGCAGAGTTTCATGGTTTCTAGCATTATGCCTCTTAATTCTCAGGAATACTTCATCTATCTTTTGAGCATAAAACAAACAAAAACATCTTATAAGTTAGAGTCACTTCTAATTTTTTTAAAAGAGTGAGCTTCCTTTCTTTATCTTAAATATTGGCCATGCCTTCTGCGACTCTTTAGAATTATAGTGTGCCTTAGTCACATAATTTTACAGATGAAGAAACTGAGATGTGAATAGTTGAAATCCATATTCTGATTCATAATATCCACTAATATTAATATGAAATTCACCAGAATATTAAAAGAACTGTGTGAATATTCGTACAATAAAGAAAACCTGAATCCAGTTTTCCCAATTCTGAATACAGCAATTTCCATTAATTCATGCCAAGTTTTCTTCAGAATTGATACCCCTAAGGAATGACTTCACTTCTTTGGGACAATTCTGTGCAGAAGAAAAGATTTGTGTTTTCTTTCCTTCAAGAGAAAGAATTACATTTCCAATTAGGGCCACAAAAATAAACAAATGAAAATAAACTTTATGCCATGAAAAGACACAAGGAGCAAAATTTAACTCTTCTCATAAAACGATGTGTTGAGGGAGAGCCCACAAAACAATTTTTGTGATGTTAATGAAGATGGAAGGATTACACTGGTAAATCATTTCTGTGTAAATTAATAGACGAGATTTCTTTTTGGAAATAAAGCCCAACGTGAGAGGAACTGCTAAAACCTGTTTTTATCTCTGGTAGCATAAAATCCCAGGTCACACTACCAAATAGAGTCATTAAATCCAGCATTTTATTATCAGATCCTAAATAATGAACACTAATCAAAGATACCAACCATAGCTTTGATTATAAAAGCCAGTATTTATTACAGGTTTTCTAAAGAAAAATAGCTCTAATAGATGTCACTGCAACAATCGATAAGAGTTAAAGAAACATATTACTCGGTCTTCACATTTTTTTAATATCTGGAATGTAACTATGCAGAGCCAACAGTAGATTAATTACTTTATTCAAATATTAAATTACCTGAAGTCTGATTTTTATATTTCTTTGCCCAGCCACCAATAGCTACCTTTTCTTTGGTCCAGGAGAGGGTGTGAGTGATATCTTTGATTTTAAATAACATTGACTACAATTACCTCCTTGAAATACCTTTCTGTTTTAGCTGTCATATACCTGCACTATTCTTGACAAACATTTACATTTCTAATCTCTCTCTCTCCTCTCCCCTTTTCTTTCCCTCTTTCTCCCTTTTACTTTGGCTTCACTTCCCTCATGTTTCTACCATCACAGCTCAATCTTCAGCTCCCTGTCCTTCTCTCCAATACTCTTAACAAGGGGCATTCAGTCTTACAGCTTTAACTATTGCTTCCAAACCGAGGATTCCCAAATTAGACCTCCAATCCTGATTCACCTAAGATATCTTTTTCCATTAGACATTTTCCATTAGGTATTCATCATAGTCATCTAAATTTTGTTACTTTTCTCTACAAATCACTTCTTCCCCTCAATTCTCTCTTTTGAACAATATCAACTTCATTCTTAAAGGCTGATTTGGTGATTCTTTTGATTCATCATAACTCACACTTCCTTGATATTTATTTTTCCTCAAAACCTTATTTTTTCCCTTAAAATGTCTCTTCTAGCCATTGTGTTCTAACCTTTCACACTGCCCCATGTTAGCCAAATCCTTCATTTCCACACATCTAGAATTCTCCAAGCAATTATCCTGATTAAGTCATAAGCTACATCAGTCTACCCTGCACAGGTTTATCTATTTTTACTTAAATACTACATATATTTAAAGACTCCCACAATCACTGCCTTACTATATATATTACCCAAAGTCTATGCCACTAGTCCACATAAACACATACATACATAAAGACCACACACACACTCACACATTAGCATTTATTATTGCATCTGGCAGATATTATATGATCAAAAATGTTGGTGATTGGATAAGACACACACAAACACGGAACCTTTCTTTCTCTTCTCTACAAATGATTAATGACCACCACCTGATACCTTCATTCCCTCTTGTAAAATTATGAAAAGGAATGAGGAAAGCTAGACTGTAGCTGCACTAGAGTAGTAATCATTGGGTTAATGTAATGAAATGCATACTCCTGCTGGATATATTTGTTAGAGGATGCTGTTAGTAAAACCAAAATCCTGGACTCTACCTAGCAGAGGCCAATTTACCAAAGTTTATTCTTCCCCCATTGTAATACACAGCCACACACTCACACACGCCTTCCACCCTGGCCAGTCATCTCACATCTGATGAAATATGTCACCAGAAACCTAATATCACTAATGGAAAAGAAATTTATAACAAATGTCTTTCCTGAGATAGTCCTTTTAATAAATGAGGACTTCCCTTTAAGCTCAGGTCATTTTTGTCAAGGTTCTAGGGGTGGATAATTTCCTGTGATATCCTTTTATGAGAAATGTGTTTATGGTTTATTAATGACTATTTTTGGATCACAAATAACAAATATAAACTAGGAAGCAAGCAACTCACAGGAAAAGATATATTAATATCTAATAGTCATATAAATATCCAGCCTTTCTAGTCTTCAGAGACAATTGTTAAAATAATGTACTGCTTTTAAATATCAAATAATGATGACTGAAAAAATATAAACTTCAATGACTACAACAGTGCCTTTGGGCACTCTCAGACTGTCAGTAGAAACTGTTTCACGGTTTGGTAATTAGCATTAAGAACCATTAAAATGCTTAGACATATGTATCTAGCACTTTCCAATCTAGTTATCTAGCCTAAGAAGTAAGCATATAATTTTAAATGTTTTTACGAAATTTGTGTTCTAAGATGTTCACTATACTTATGTATAAAGGCTAAATGTTAAAAATTGTCAAAACATATGAAGGTATATTATACAACTATATATATTTTTTAAAAGATTAACAGCTTAGGTAGATTTTATGATAAATTATTGAATGAAAAATGAAGATACTAAATTGTTTATGGGGCATTATATAAAATAAGAAAAAGTATATAATATATACTTATAAAATATATGTATTTTAAAACATAGGAAGAAAATCATACAACATGAAAAGATCAGTTACCTTGATTTGGATTATAGGTAGCTGTGTTTTCTTCTCTACATTTTTTTTTTGTACTCTTCTGCAATGATTCTACTTCACTTTCATAACTAAAAAATAATATCTGTGTAATTGAAAATGAAATAAAGTGTGGGTATGGATCACCAAAAGAACAATAATGTTTGGATCTCTTCTGGAGAGATCATAGAAATTTAAGAAACAGATATCCGTAGCAAAATAAGAAATAGTTCTGCACATGGTCCATGCTGTAAAATCTAGTTTAATTACAGAGCTCACTTTAAAGGTTGATATCACTGCACACTAATCCTTGTACAACTGAAATGTGAAGATCCTCCCAAGCCCGTGCCAATACACTCAAAAAGTTAGTTTTATAATTTAAATTAACCACCATGAAAAGTATTATAGCTAATATTTGATGAAAACAATAGAGTATGAGAAATAATGGATAAAGTATAGCAAGGGGAAAAGAGCATCCTTTGGCTTATGGAAAAGAGGAAAAGTGAATTTATCTTCCAGCTGATATTTTCATGAAAGTTTGCTTTAATAAGATGCACGTGAATATAATGGTCTAACCAGTACTTTACTTAAAATAGGCATTCAGTAACTTCATTAACCTCAGGCCATAGGTACACTATATATTGTTGAAAAATAGGAAATTTAACCAAAGTATATATAACCTCTAATAGCTATTTTTTAATGATTATTTTTAACACAATAGTTAAGAGTATAAGCTCTGGAAACAGACTAGCAGAAAATGTAACCCACCTTCGCCACCTAACACCTATAGAATCTTGAGCAAGTTGCTCAACCACACTGTATTTAGGATTTTGGAAGATTAAATTATTTAAATAAGTCAAGTGCTTAGAACAAAGTAGGGCACACAGTAAATTCCACATGAATGTTACCTGTCATTGCTACAGGCTATTAATACAATCTGTATTAATCAATCTACGTTGATCATAGTTAATAATTTTTATTTTTTAAATTTTTAAATATTTTTTTGGAGACAGAGTCTTACCTATAGCCCCAGCTAGAGTACAGTGGCATCATCATAGCTCACTGCAACCTCAAACTCCTGGGCTCAAGAGATCCTCCTGCCTCAGCCTCCCAAGTAGCTGGGACTACGGGCACACACCACCATGCCCAGCTAATTTTTTCTATTTTGGTAAATATGAGGGTCTCCCTCTTGCTCAGGCTGGTCTCAAACTCCTGACCTCAAGTGATCCTCCCACCTTGGTGTCCCAAAGAGCTAGGATTACAGGCCTAAGCCACCATTCCTGACCAATAATTTTTATTAAAAGTTAAGTATCAAAATCTATTCCAAAATAAGTTGTATTTTTACTGCAGTATATGAGACAAAAATTTTACACTGAATTAAACATTCAATCATCCTGTTCTGCTGTAAAATAGTATTTATCATCAGCAATTTACACACGTATACATATGGTTAGTATATTCTTAGTGTGTAAATTAGTTGTTCTCCTAACAACTTCTAAAAGTCTAAATAAAATATATTCCAAATCTAAACATTTTAAAGTAAATATGCTCATGTTTCTGGTTAAATTTTCAATTACAGAAGAAAACATATTCTTTAATTGATTTTTTCCTTTCATCCCATTGAACTAGGTTCTAAAACTTAAGCCAGTAGAAAAGGTTAAAATTAAATGGGTCAAAAGTAAATTTTCATCCAGTTTGACTCCATGATTTCCAATGTCCAAATAAAATAAGTCCTTAGTAAATAAGTTGAAAACACAAAACCATCAAATGAGTGACTTAGTGTACCCCACAGAAGAAAAAAGAATCCATGTTAAGAGAATTAAAGAGGTTTTATGTACTATATGATCCCTGCGTCCAAGCCTTTGTAAAATGAATGATTTTCAGACGCGCATTCTTATCACAGATAAATTCCCCAAGTGACACCATAAATACAGGGCCACTGAATAAAGCACTAAGACCAAGGAGAAAGAAAACAGTTAAACTCAAGGCTGCAGATGACTTCTGTGACACGAGTGAGAGGTTAACTTGCCAACTGACTGGATTTATTTCTGGAATTAGCCTAATGTGCCGGGGAAGTCAGAATAAAGATGGATTTTACCTCTGTTTGCTTGCTTGTGCTTCTAGAATTCTCCTTATCCCAAAGAATTTATCGTATGTTTCAGAACAGCTTATAATTTAGGCTTCAATTTCCATCAGTCTGATACTTTATCATTTTGTGTTAAACTTCAAATAACCTACAAGATTTTTTAGATTGATACATCTGGAAAGGAAGTGTAGCCATCAAAATTTGAGATTCTTGTTATTAGATATTCATTGTATTTATTTAGTTTAAAGGAAATGATTCATTTCCACTTTTCACCTTCCCTCTTAGGACACATTTTATGACCCAGGTCTCATTGAAAACTGTTAATCGTGTAAAATCTGCAAAAATGTTGATAGTTGATTGGTTAATTAAAAATTTTATTTTAATAAAAACTATATTTGATATACTTAATACTATGTATAATAAAGATACGTTTTATTGTATTGTTTTGTTCTTATAATATTAATATTAGTGCTTCCAAAATGGACTCTTCCAACACACACAGATAATTTTAAATGTTTTCCTATATTAAGTAGGACACACGTATAGTAAATGTATGTTATAGTATAGAGACTGCTGTTATTTTAAAATATATTTATGGCGAAAGAAGATCATTTGAAATTTAAAAATATTAGTCTTTGGATCTAAGCTAGCCAGGATCTAAGCTCCAATATACCGCTTACTAACAATATGAGTTAATGTCTTTGAACTTCTCTTTTCACGTGTGAAAAAGCAGTGACAATACCTAGTGTATACTGTTGGGGTAAACATGAGATGAAAAACGTGTGTAAAATGAATAATACATCTCCTAACCACAAAAACTTCACTTAAAGAGACAGATGTACTGAACAATAGCAACTTGAGTTGAGATTCTTAATATTACTGCAGGAAAATATCACAATTCTCTAGGAGGCAAGGGTGGAAAATAATAAATTGGGATTTTTTTGTTAATATTAGCATGAGAAGATTTTTTTTCCTACTTATTTGATAGTAACCTCAGTTACAATTTCTAATGAAACATTCTATTTTTCCCTACTCTTTGTTAAGATAGGAATAACTCAATGAAATTTTCATGATGTAAAGGTTGATTTCATTCACAGCCAGTTAGGTTAATTTTGGCCATTCTAATTACTACTAATCACAATATTATTAGCATGGTGGAAAACCACTAAAGTATTAAATAAATCATGATGAACGCACACTAGAGAGAAGGAAAAAAAATGATTTATGAAAAAAAGGGAAATTGTAGATTTTTTCCACAGTATATTATAGAGTAATAGAACATGGTATGGTTCAACTCATTGTGAGGTTAATTAATGATCCACTTCAATAATCTGAAATGTGGGCCCTAGAGTGTATCCCTATCCAGGAATATCACATTCTCTTCTGAAAGGTACATTGTGAACCAAAAATATAATGTATGCTGGGGTTGATTTGCATATGAATAGTCACAAAAAGGAGCTTCTGAATATAAGCAGTTCTGAATATTTGAAAATTATGAGAATAAATATTTGGCTATATTTATAGTCTAAATATGCGGTAACGGCTGAACATTAATTGATAATCTAGAAAAAGAAAATGGTGAACTTGTAGATAGGAATGAACTAGATTGGTATGATGGAAAAAATTTGAGAAATATTTTATCCTAGGAGCTAGAAAAATGAATTGATGATAAGATGATGATTCTCGAGTTTTTTGTTTAGTTTTTTTTTTTTCTGTCCTTTCCCTTTAGGTGGTATTTTAATTCCATTATTTAAAAAAAGAAAAGTAAGAATTATATTTAAATGTCATATTTGAAAACCATGGTACAAATGTGGGAGAACCCATTTACAATTATTAAAATGCTGATTTCAGGACTGAATTGCTGGGGAAGCATTTGCTTAAGACAAAAGGTCATTTTTGTCAGGAGATCAGAAAGAAGAACTTCACTTACAAGGGAAATAGAAGGAAGTAAATGAAGTTTAAAATCTATATAATTTATGTCCTACAAAAAGCTAATGCATGGTATTTGGAGCAAACCCAGAACACACGATGGAAGGAAAGTTCATGCAATTTCTATAGTGAGCCAGTGGGATATGTACATTTCAATTAAACACCATTCAATACTAAGCCAATAACATCACATGTAATTTTATAAGCACATAGTAATATTTTTTCCTTTTAACCTCTCCTTCCTTGTACAATGTAAAATAATTAAATTCAGTATATTAATTTCATTATAAAATACCTTTATTTTCACTACTGTTCACTTGTTGACTTTTTTTGTACAAATTTTCTTACTCTAACTTTAACTCTCATTTATATTGAGATTTTTTAAAAGTGATCTATCTTTTGTTCTGGTGAGAATAAATAATCCTACAGAGTCAATGGAAAACCAATGGAAATAAATAAAATTCTAAACAACACAAATTGGTTTAACATTATTTCTCAATTTATTTTATTCCTTCTAGCAAGAGGATTCTATTTTCCAAGTTTGCAGAAAATTAGAAAGTCAAATAATCACATTGCCTTCTTACATAGTATTTTATAATTATATTAGGTATAGTCACATACATTATCTCATTTAGTCTTCAAAAAATCCTATAAGTAAGGAGCAGAAGAAGAAACTGAAGTTCAGAAATGTAATTATGTATGCCCAAACCTATCTCCTTTTCAACCATACTTTTTTTTCTAGATTAGCTATTATCTTATTAATAAAGAAAATAAGCACCAGATTGCCACATACAGTTGTACAGTTTCGCACTCCATAAAGATGCCCAGCATGAGTGGCTTACAAGTATTTCCATAATTCTTTTCAAATTACTGGAAATCCAAATCCAATGGCTGCATGGAACTCACTTGAGTGTAAACACTTAACCTGCTGAAAAAAATTCAAACTAAAGAAATGAATCATATGACAGTATATGCTTGGGAATGATTTAGAACACACTAATAAGACTTTAATATTCAGACATCCTCTTAAAGTTAAAAACTTTTCTTTAAAAAATTATATTCCCATTAATGAAAACCAGTGAGGTCCGTAGTACTAGTGTCATTTTTTTATCTGCAATTCTGAGCTGTTTAGGGAATGTCCAGCAGAGAAACATGCACTCATTGAGGAGCAAAATATGTTCTATAAACTAATTTAGGTAATTAATAACCCAAATATAAGATCAGCATCCTAAAAGCACTGAGCTTTTGAAAATAAAGGAAAGATAGGAAATTCCCTTAGTAAGGTGCCAGAGACAAGTAATTCAGCATGCTGCTTGAAGATTATAGGGAGCTTTTGGCTCTGACTCCTAGGAGGCCCATACTCATAACACTGAGGTTGATGTCAGTGTCGGTTTTATACCCATTATCTCCATACAAATCTATACAATGGAATTTTGGCCTGCAAAAACACATATGTTATCAGTTCATGGTCTCCTTTATTTCCTGTTTGGAACCACCCTTTGCCCTGCATGATTCATAAATCTACACCTTGAGTCCCTAGAGATCGGCTTTGAGAAATAGTTATAAGCACAGAAATCATCTTTGGAAAGTTTAGCCACTATCACTCAAGGTAGGGATTTGGGGCTACATATATTTATGATCATATCGTTCAGTCTCTTCTTAATGGAATGCCAGAGCCATTTTCTCTAATGGAAAAGTTCCATTTGTTTAGGAAAATATAACTCTCAATTTGCCCATGGAGAATTTCCTGAGATAATTTTCAGATCCTTGAGAATGTTGATAGAGTTTTTAGAAACTTAATGTTACTTTTCTATAGACTTTTTAAAAAATAAATTCTATTGTGTATATTTGAGGTTTACAACATGATTTTATGGGATACATATTGATAGTAAAATGGTTACTAGAATGAAGCAGATTAACACACCTATCATCTTACATAGTTTTTTTGTGTATGTGAAAAGAGCAGCTAAAATTTAATCATTTAACAAAATGCAATTTTATTAACTTTAGGCCTCATGTTGTAAATTAGATCTCTAAACTTGTTTATCTGCTATTTTGTATCATTTGACCTACATCTCCCCATTTCCTCTCCCCAACCCTTGCCCATGGCGACTGCTGTTTTATTCTCTATCTTTATCTATTTGATCTCTCTCTTTTTTAATTCCACACATATGAGATCATGGAATATTTTTCTATCCATTTCAGGCTTATTTCTCTTAGCATAATGTCCTCCAGATCCATCCACGTTATGGCAAATGCCAGGATTTTCTTCTTTTTTAAGGCTGAATAATATTCTATCATGTATATATTATACATTTATATATATGCATATTTAAAAATCACATTTTCTCTTTCCATTTGTCTTTCAACAGACACTTAGGTTGTTTCCATATCTTGGCTATTGTGAATAATGCTGTCATGAACATGGGAGTACAGATATCTTTGGGTATATTTCCAGAAAAAGGATTGCTGGGTTGTACGGTAGTTCTATTTTTAATTTCTTTAGGAACTTCCATACCTTTTTTCCATAATAGTTGTACCAATTTACATTGCTACCAACTGTGTACTGGAGTTTCTTTTTATCTTCACCAACATTTGTTATCTCTTGTCTTTCTGATAATAGCCATCCTTATAGCTGTGAAGTGATATCTCATAGTGGTTTTAACTTGCATTTCCCTTACGACTAGTGATATTGAGCACCTTTTCGTATACCTGTTGGCCATTTTTATGTCTCCTTTGAAGAAATGTCTGTTCAGGTCTTTTGTCCATTTCTAAACTGAGTCGTCTTCCTTCTATTGTGTTATAAGAGTTCTTTATAAATTTTGGATATTACTACTTATCAGAGATGCGGTTTACAAATACTTTTTCCTAGTCCACAGGTTGTCTTTTCACTTTGTTGATTATTTCCTCTGCTGTGCAGAAGCTTTTTGGTTTGATATAGTTCCATTTATTTTTGCTTTTATAGCCTGAATTTTTGGTATGATATCCAAAAAGTCATTGCTAAACCAAATGTCCAAAGACTTTTATGATATTATCTGTTAGATTTATTCTCGAATTTTTTAGAAATACCTCAGAGAACCTCTATTTCAGAATAATTTCATTAGCTGTAAAGTCTTTCAAAAGTCATCTAAAACTAATTTTGAAAAATAATTTTTTGAATTTAAAGGCTTTAAACTTGTCTAATGTGTGCTTCTGCATAAGCAACTGAACTGCTTTTAACCTTTAGGAAAAAAAAAAAAGCAAGAAATGAATTACAAGTCGGGGTTCCTTGCCAAAGTTCAGCTTTTCAACTTCACAAGAATTTTTAATCTAAAGTAACCACAGCTATAAACATAAGAAAAAGAAAAAAGATGGCAGCCTCAGTAGATTCAAGTGAATGTCATTCAAAGTCAACTCTAAATACCTATATATGCATTGCCTTGCAAAATGGTGGATTGCTTGGTATCTTTAGCATAAAGTCAAGCAGGTAAGATACTGTAAGTTGTGCTTCTATAAAATCAGATCCTTTTCATTTTCTGAGCCTTATTTAGCTCAGTTAAGATTCCATATGGCAACTACTCTTTCCTCCATTGCTCCTTGGGTCTCTCACTCCAAATCAGGACAGCCACCTAAGGCTGTGTAGATTATACCTGTGCCTGGCATAAGCCAAGGCAAGGGGTGGGGATAGAGGGAATATGACTGAACTCCAGCTCGTGCTGCACACACAAAGCCCCTATCCTGACTCAGGGCTAGATGCACTTGGTCATTTCACCAGTTAATGTTGACAGGGCTGGATCTGCCTAAAGAGGACAACTTTCTCAATTTTCCATGAAGGTAACCTGATGATATGGACTCCATGTACTTAAATCTTCCTCTAAGGTTTCCCATTAATTCATTCACTGGATATTTATTAAAAGCCTAATATATGAAACTATCAGGCTAAGCTGTATGAAGTACAAAGGTGGTTCTTAGTGCAGAGCATTTGCAGTCCAGTAGACCTGATAAGGGACTTACACAGTAACAAGCAAAATGTAAGCAGAAGGTACGTTGTTTAAGAAGAATGTTGTCCACGTATCAGCTTAAGGCCGCCCTGTCCTTTGAGATTGAGACAAATTCAGCTCAAGCTCCTTATTCTACCTTGTCTGAGAAATTCAAGGACCTCCCCACTCCTCACAATTTAAGTTACTAAAGACTTAGGAATTCACATTCGCTTCTGGCTCCCAGTTTCTTCTTCCTCTGGATGTCATCTCATACTTGGCTCGTCTGGTAGAACTTCTCCCCTCTCTCTGCTCCTTTCCTTGATTTACTTTAAAACAAAACAAAATGAAACACCCCAGGCCATTTATGCATGTAAAAGACAATAGTGTAAACAAATTAAAAATTGAATATTGGACATTTGTAACTGAGAACATTTTACTGGCCACCTTTCTCTGTAGAAGTCCTGGTATGTTACATTCTCCATCTCATTTTTTGCCTCTCTTCAGTCTTTCTCTACCCTAAATGTCTCCACTTTTTTTTGGTAGGTTAGGTTGGGTCTTTAAGAGAGCATGGGAAGCCTTTAAAATATTTTGGTTATGGAGTGAAATGATCCAAGTTGTCTCTGAATCTTTGAGTCTGGCAAGAGTAAGTGAGATACATTTTGCAAAAAGGTTAAAATTTGAAGAGAGCAAACTAGTCAGGTAAACTAGGGGACAGTAATGGAGGCCTGAGTTTTTGAAGTTGCTGGGAGAATGGAGAAGAGGAGATAGCTATCAGAGACATTGCCAGTATAGAATCAACAAGACTGGGTAACTCATGGTTGATGGATGGCTAGGAGGACATGTTATTGAAGATGCCTCAGGAGAAGCAGGTTTGGGAAGTGATAAAAAAGAGCTCATTTTTGGATGGCTTTTTTTGCAGAGTTGGGTGGCCATCTTGGTAGAAATGTCCAAGGAAAATGGAGAGGTAGAACTGAAGGTTGGGAAAAAAATCAGCTTTAGAAATAAAAATGGGAACATTGTCCGCATAGTGAAGAAGACATCTTTTCCTTCACCTTGAAGGCAAGTAAAGTGTCCTGCTTTAACCACTTCAAAAAAAAAAAAAAATCAACAATATTCACTTCCATTCAGTATTACTCTCCAACCATATTACTCTGAAAATAAAGTATTTAAAATTCATATTTGTCTGTTTAAAAAATCAGACTAAGGATAGAAACATAAGCAAAATATGGATCAAATGTTATTAATGGTTAGATTTCACAGTACAGAAGGAAGAGCACAAAGCCAAAATTAAACTGGATGAAACAATTTCTTTACATTGACAATCTTATGCAATTGTTTTAACTCCCAGAACTACTACTGATATATCCCAGATTAAACAAATACTTGTTTTGGCTGTGGGAACATGAACTTAATATACAAGTTTTTGCATTTTATTTGTTAAAAGACTTAACTAAAATGCACTCCCAGTTATTGTCACTCAAACAGTCCTTTTGCCTATTAACTTGGCACTTCAAAAGAGCATATGGAGCCTAGTGTTTCATGGCAATTACTTAGTCATATTTGAAAGTATGAATTAGGTCCTAGTTCAATCATAAACTAATTTGCTGATTCTACAAATATTTCTCAAACAGTTACTATGTGCAAAACACTGTACTAATTACCAGGGAAAGATTCAAAAGCAATAGTACTGATTACCCTAATTACCAAAGAATTTAAACCCAATAATACAGTGACCTTTCCTTAGATAAGGCAAAAGAAAGTGAGGGTGTAGAAACAGAAGCAAACTGAAATGAGATATAATGATGTTTATATATTAATAAATCTTGCATTTATGAGGACTCCAGAAAAATACTTGGTTGTATCTTGAGGAAATGATTCAAAGTGAGGACAAAAATTTATCATCTTACTAATTTTTTATAACAACAGCAAATTGGAAGCAAATTAAATGCACAACTATATAAAATTACTTAAATGAATTATGGGATATCTATATAATAGATCATTTAACAGCCATTGAAAATCATGTTGTTGAAGCACAAGTGTTGACATGATATAATACTAAGCAAAGAAGTATAGACAAAATTTATAATTCGATATCAATTTTGGATGTATATTTATGTCTTTTCAATATACTCCTTTAAAATTTCCATCTTTTCTTCAGGAAAGATGTGAGATTTAAAATTTTTTTTAATATATCTAAAAAGCATCAGTCACATATATATCCAAAATGTTTATTACACTGTATAAATACAAACATCAATATAGGTAATTTTATAGGCCTTACTCTTATTTTTATATTTAGTCTTTGTTGGTAGAAAAAACTCACTGTTTTCCTAAAATTGTCATTAATATTAGTTTCACCCAGCAATTGGGGAGGCCAACATGGGAGGATCACGTGAGGCCAGGAGTTTGAGACCAGTCTGGGCAACATAGCAAGATCCAATCTCTACAAAAAGTTAAAAAACAAAAAACAAAAAACTTAGTATGGTGGCACATGCCTGTAGTCCCAGCTACTCAGGAAGCTGAGGCAGGAGGATTGCTTGAGCCCAGGAGTTCAAGGCTGCATTGTGCCTCTATGCTCCAGCCTGAGTAACAGACCATCTCAAAAGGAAACATTTTTAAACCACTAATTTCAGATTTAAAAAAAAATAAATCTTGGCCAGGCGCGATGGCTCACGCCTGTAATCCTAGCACTCTGGTGGCAGAGTCGGGTAGATAGCTCAAGGTCAGGGGTTCAAGACCAGCCTGAGCAAGAGCGAGACCCTGTCTCTACTATAAATAGAAAGAAATTGATTGGACAACTAAAAATATATGTAAAAAATTGGCCGGGCGTGGTGGCGCGTGCCTGTAGTCCCAGCTACTCTGGAGGCTGAGGCAGAAGGATTGCTTGAGCCTAGGAGTTTGAGGTTGCTGTGAGCTAGGCTGATGCCACGGCACTCTACAGCCCGGGCAACAGAGTGAGACTCTTGTCTCAAAAAAAAAAAAAAAAGGGAGTTCTTAATGCAAGGTTTGGTTCACACAGTGAAACCCTTATACATTTAAGCAAATATTCATAAACGCTCTTATCCCAAAAGACTGTCAAAAATAGCTATAGGCCAATCTAGAACTGCAACCAAAAAGGAGCTTTGAGGCCAAAAACAATTTTAATTTTTTTAAAAAAACAGTTACAAAGTATTTTAAGAGTGTGCTTCCGTTGACCCTCCAGTTAGGATTTATTAAAGGCAAAATCGAAACAATATGCTAGAAAGGTTGAATACTCCAGTTTGACAAAGATTGTTTGCTTGACCAAAATTTAATCAGGCTTCTCCTAAGCTCATCTGTGAACTTCCCTGTAAAATTCAGTTTTAGCAAAGAACCCCTCATCCTTAATCACATCTCATCAGCTTCCTTAACATCCATCATCCCCCAGGTGAGGTCTGATCACCCTGGCCTGTCCTCAGTCAGAATCTGTTAGGTTGGTTTAGCCAGAATCCTCCTTACTCTTTAAGTTTTCTCTTAGTAATTTTCTATCCGCTGACCCCTACCCTGCTCCTTGGCTATAAATTCCCACTTTGACCATGCTGTATTCAGAGTTGAGTCCAATCTCTCTCCCACTGCAAAATCATACTGTAGTGGTCCTTATACCGATCACAATGATCTGAATAAAGTCTTTCTTACTGTGCTTTAACAAGCATCATTTTTTCTTTAACAAATTGAATAAAACCATTTTCAAAAGCCATGAGTTTTTCACTAATCAAAAGCTAATCTTCACTAATTACTTTTTCTGTGAAATGCATTTGTCTATACATCCATTGTGATTTCTGATAACAAGCTTACTTTCTGTCTCTGACAAGACACCAACAATCAGGATTGAAATGCAGAAGATAAGGTATTCATCTCATTCTTCCATCATAATACACCCCATGAGTATCACAATGAACAGAACTTGTCCAAGCTGACAGTCTTGAGTATAATCTAGAAGACATTTTAAATGAAAGAGGCAAGAAGCCTCCTCCCTCCACCTTTTTTAAACAGCCATTCCCAGAAACCACAGAGTCAAATACTTTGTGGAGGGAATTTCAATTTTTGAATCATATCCCAGGATGTTAGGTAATATTAGTTCTAGTCTTCCTAGCTGATGAATTATTTCCAAAGCACAAACAGCTTATAGTAGAAACTACAATGGGAACTCTACTACTATACATGAAAGGCAAAACTTACCTTAGATGACAAAATCCTAGAGGAGCAATGTTTAAACTTGCACCATGCATCAGAACCATTTGGGGGGCTTGTTAAAACACATCCTGCTGGGTCCCATCCCAAGCTTCTGACTCAGTGGAGCTAAAGTGAGGCCTGAGACTCTACATTTGTAACAAGTTCTCAGGCAATGCTGGTACTGCTGGTCCAGGGACCAGAGTACCACCACTCTGTTTGCTAATGTCTTAGACAGTATGAAACTGTTAAATTTTCAGCTTGTTCCAATAGAAGGAAAATAAGGGCATAGGAACCACATAGATGTTTTTGAAACCATGTAAAGACTCTCTCAGCAGCTAAGTCCGAGATCCATGACCAAAAGGAGTAGCAAAATGGGTTGCTAAAAAATCATGTCACTCACTATGACTTTAAAGCACTGAACTTTATCTTGGATTTGTTCTGTTTATCAATCTATAAATTGAGAGCACGCTTTCAATTCAATTTACCCGTTTATTGAGGGCCTACTTACCAAGGACTTTGCACAAGGATAATTAAAATAAACTTTGTTCCTAAATAGATCTAAACCTTACAAGACATGAGACAGAATAATCATCAAAACACAACACAATTGACAACAGCCACTTCTATAACAGATATACACAACAGGAACATATGTGAGAAATAACTAATTTTGCTGGGGGAGTAGGCTAATGTACACCTAGAAAGCTTATGCATTAAAATCTGAGTCTAGCCTTGTCAGCTGGGGAGAGAGGAGAGATGGTCTTATTCTAGATAAGAGGAAACAGTATGAGCACAGTGTTGAAAAGTAGTAGAAATGAGTAGTCTTACATAAAGGTGAAAAAATTCAACATTTTTTGAGTGCTATTATATGTCAATCACCTGTTAAGTGCTCACATCTTAACACTGAAAAATAGGACAAACTATATCCTCAAGACCTCAAAATTTAGGGAAAATGACAGGCATACTATAGGCTATGAAAAGCATACAGCTAAACACCTTGGGCTTCTTTCCATAGAACAAGGGGTATGACTGATCAACTGGTGGCAGTACAAAGAATGTCAGAAATAAGGAAGTCAAGAAGGCATTAGAAAGCTTCTTCAATAATCCAAATAGAAAATGAGTTTGAACGAACTAAGAGTGCCTGTGGGAATGCTGAAAAAGTGATGATGTGAGAAATGTTTAGAAGATAGAATCAAGTGAACTTGTTAACCAAGGATGATACTGTAAATGGAATAAGGGAAGGCAGGCTGAGAGTTGTCTTGGGAGAAGTACAGGGTAAGTTATTCCACTGAGATGTCCAAATGTAGTTAATAATAAGGTTCTGATCTTTAAGAGAGAGATGGGAGCTGGAAATATGCACTTGGGAATCATCAGCTTAGGTGGAAGTTGAAGCCCTGGGAGGAGATGAGATCACCCAGGGAGGATGAAAAAGGGACTGAGAATGGAACTTCCAGCATAATTATATTTGTTTCCAGATGATTCACCACTGAATGCAACTTTTACTAGGATAAAATACACCCAATTAGGAATTAATTTCCTTCTTATAACTGGACAACACTTTCAGTAACATCAAGTAAACAATTGCTCTGCTTCACAAGATCTAAAAAAAAAAAAGAAAAAGAAGAGTCTTCTCATGTCCTCCAAGTCAATGACTCAGATATAAGACATAGTATCCATACCAAAAGGTTACTAAGCAGCAGTAGACTTTAGTTGACTAGAGTGCATAATGCTATTAACCTTAACAAAAAAGCCTTAAGCTTTGAGAAAAACAATGCCCATTTAGGTTCCAAAGTGGAAATGCTTCTTTTTTTAAAATTTTTAATTGATACATAATAATTGTACATATTTTTGAAGTACACAGTGATGTTTTAATAAATACAACGTATAGTGATCAGATCAGGGTAATTAGCACATACATCATCTCAAACATTTATCATTTCTTCATGTTGGGAAGATTCAATATCCTCTTCTATATTAAAATATATAAATATTACTGCTAACTACAGTCATCCTACAGTGCTATAAAACACTAGAACTTATTCCTCCTATCTAACTTTAACAAACCTCTCCTTATACCCCCTCCCCCCTACCCTTCCCAGCTCTAGTAACCTCTGTTCTATTTTTTATTTCTATGAGATCAACTTTTTTTAGCTTCTGCCTATGAGTGAGAACATGCAGTGTTTAACTTTCTGTTCCTGGCTGATTTCACTTAACACAGAAATGCCCTTTGTTAGGAAAAAGGTAATACATAATCCCAACCAAATTTTCTCAACTTTTAAAAAGGAAAATATATGAAATCTCTGCCTAAAGCCCAAAGGTAAACCAAATCCTACCCTCTACCCTGCAGTAGAGTACTGAGGAGAAACAAAGCCAATATGCCACAGACCAAGTGATCCTACAGAAAATATAACAGAAATAGTAACTACTATTTTAGACCACAATAAAAGTTTATGAAGTATTATAACATTTATGCTCTTTTTCCTATGTTCCGGTCCTCTTCAATAATTCTGTAAAAACTAACCAGATATAATTTTGGAACATAAGAATGTGACAGTAACACACTGGTAAGTGACCAAGAGATTTTACATTTCCACAACGGCATGGAATGGGAAATTTCCTTCCTCCCTGTAAGTCCCAATGTCTCTCAATTTAAAAAAATTGAGGATACTCAGTAAAATTTTACTGTTATTCTGAATTTTAAAAAATGAGTTATGAAATGTGACAAATTTGACTCTTTTACATATAGATCATACTGACAATGTGTTGAAATTGTAAACCTACCCACTACTTAAGTTGTGACAGCGGCAAAAAGTGATTAGATTAAGATGGTCCAAGTACTGTAATATATGACATTACACACTGTTCATGAAGATCTGTATTCCTCCCCAAATTCTCAGCAATTTTGATAATTATTGTTCATTCAGGAACATAGGGCAAATCATTCCTAAAGTAATAAGCAATTTTGCTCCCATTAAATAGTAATTTATCATATATTCAACCCACTGTTGAAAGAATTAAAAGATCATACTTGTGGAATTTAGTATGCCAATCTAAAAACAGACTATCAAGAACACTTCCTTAAAATTAAATATACTTCCAGACAATAAAATACTATTCAGTGCTAAAAAGAAAGGAGCTATCAAGCCACAAAAAGACATGAGAACACCTTATACGCATATTACTAAGTGAAAGAAGCTGATCTGAAAAGATTACATAGTATGATTCCAACTACATATATGAGATTCTAAAAAAGGCAAAACTATGGAAAAAAAATAATAAGGTCAATGGTTACCAGGAGTTAAGTGGAAGGGGTGGGGGATAAATAGCTGGAGCACAGGGAATTTTTTAGGGCAGTAAAACTATCCTGTATGATACTATTAATGGTGGATACATATCATTATACATTTGTCAAAATCCACAGAATGTATAACACCAAGAATGAACCCTAATGTAAACTATGGACTTTGAGAGATGATGGTGTAATGGAGATTCATTAATTGTAACAAATGTACCACTCTAGAGGGTGATGTTGATAGTGAAGGAGGCTGTGTGTGGGTGGAAAGAGAGGGTTTGAGGGAACTCTATTTTTTCCTTAATTTTGCTGTGAACCTAAAATTGTTCTAAAAAAAATGAAGTCTATTTTTTAATTAAGTGTATTATCTGAAAAATAATTATAATCATGCACTGGGATTTATTTGCCCTTGGGATTAAGTGTATCTGACTGCAGATAAATTTAAAAAACAAAATACACAAATGCAAAGGTATCTTTCAGCAATGAAAATTCACTCCTGCCCCAACAAGCTAGTACTATCCACCTATCTTGTGTTACTGACACAAGCGCAGAAAACACAGGACTTTTTTCTAGCCTATAAATCATCTTAAACCTTGAGATGTCCCAGACTTCCACTAGGCTACCTTAATTAATGCCCTCCTAATTTAACAGAAATTTAACTCCATTTAACGGAAATCTCCCATCATAGGGAAAATAATGTTATCCAATATAGGAGGAAATTTCAAAAGCTTTCATCCTGCTAAGTACCCAGAGGCAGATATTACACTGCTGGGTAAAGTACCACAAAATTTGTCATCCAAACCACAATACTTTTGAGAGTAAAAGGGATGCTATTAATAATTATGATAGGGTAACAAGCACAAACTGAGAATTATGGTGACTCAACCTACAGGGAACCTAGAGAATGTGTTGTGTAAGATCAAGAAATTAGAGTGGAGCTATCCCAGAATAACACCCCAGGTCAATAAACTTCCAATTGTAATTACAGTCTATTTGTGACTTACAAATCACTTTAAGCAGTAATTTTCTAACAATCCCTTCCATTGTTAAATACCTGTGTCTCAGATTCAAATGTATCATGTCCTTCACAGCACCTCCAAATTCCTGGTTTTATTTTTTTTTTCTCTATCAAAACTGACAAATCTTCCACCTTTTTCTTCTACATTCAATATTATTTGGTAGCTATACCACCTTTGGCTCAAATAATTTTCCCATTAACCAGATCTCTTACCTTACAATAAAATACACAATTCAAGGTCCTACTCCTCCCAAAAAAGAAAGTATCTCTCTTAATTTTAAATGAATAGTTTACAAAGATTAGTGAACACTTTGCAAAAGGTAGTTCTCCACTTATTAATCTCAGAGTATTATCATATTTAGTAAAATCATAAACCCTGGATAAAAAAAAAAACAAAACAGGCCAAGATTGTATAGGTGTGCATTGATTCTCTAGAATGTATTACCATGTATTCTGATAGTATTTCAGAAATGAATACCAAACTGCATGGTAATAAAATTCTGGACATACCAATTTAAATTGTGACTTTTAAAAAAGTATATCAGTGTATAGAAATCATTCTTTTAATAAATATATACATATATGTCAAAATATGAAACCTTAGTTTCCTTGCATATACAATCAGAAGATTGAAATAGATGATTTCCAAGGTTCTTTCAGCTTTAATATTCTGCAAATCTACATAGTATAAATGGTTAATTAATTGAAATGTAGTATTCTATGAAACCATGAAGATTCATGAAGCAAACTATTTTAATAGATCATAAATTATTTGGAAACCAGGATATGTCTCTAATTTTGTATTTCCATAATGCCTTGCTATCTATGTACATTATACTCAATATTTGTTAAAAGAGTGGTGAGAAATAAGATTCTCATTAACCAAGGATTAAGGATAAAATCTTTTCATTAAATTTCAACTTACTAACTTAAAATGTACCAGTCACGTTAATAACCACTATAATAAACGAAACCATCTTTCTCTGATTAGTGGGGTTTTTCTTAGAAAGGTGGACATCAGAGCCACCATTTTAAATATCAATAGAATCATACATTCTAGAAGAGTAGACTAGATTAGACATAATCTGAATTTATCACAGATATCCTGGGAGTTACCTTTTATGAAAAAAATCAAATCCCTAATGTCAGCTTGCTTTCTAACAAGCAAGGGAATAAAAATTGATCATAAAATAGATTTTTTTAGTTGAAATTTTACTTTACAGTTATAATACAACTTAACCACTCTTTTCCAAATTAGGTAGTGATGCTGTCCATCATCAAATCTAAAAAAGAGAAGGAATTTCAGATTCTCTAGAAACCTCTTAGAATCAAAAACAGCCTGGGAATCTGGGTTTTTGTTTGTTTGTTTGTTTTTGAAAAGATAACTGAAGAAAACCATGGGGGCAGAGGATTAGGGAGTAGGACATTTTCTTTAAAAAAAAAAAATTTTTTTTTGAAAAGATTACTGAACATATAACTAATGTCGCAAAGCAAATTCATAATAGCAGTTAACCTTTATTGATCACTTTTGTGTCAGACATAATGCAAAGTATATCATATAATTTAATTTACTTTATAACAACACAGTCTACCTCTTCAGGTTGTTATTACTATTCTACAGATAGTACAGAGGCAGGGTGCACTCCCTAGCTGTATAATTCCAGAGCTTATAACATTACACTACATTGCCTCACTGATAGTAATGCTCTGTTTACTATGGACTATTAGAACTAAATAATATCCTATATACGTTATTTAATCCAGACACATTTATCTTAGAATGACTGGCATAGAGTGTATTCTACTTCTTCCTCAACAAGGTAACCAGTTCAAGTCTTTATCACTACATATCCATCCCCAATTATCCAAGTTACCTATATAAAAATTCTATGTGTACCTATGAGTTTAAAAAGTATTCGGCATTACTAACCATGACCAATTTTTTCTTTTTAAGAGACAAGGTCTCACTCTGTCACCCAGGCTGGAGTGCAGTGGCATGTTCATAGCTCACTGTAATCTCTCTCTCTTGGGTCCCCACCTCAGCCTTCTGAGTAGCTGAGACTACAGGTGGAAGTCACCATGCCTGGCTAATTTTTTAACTTTTTGTAGAGAAAGGGTTTCATTATATTGCCCAGGCTGGTCTCCATCTCCTGGTCTCAAGATTCCCTAGCCCTGGCCTCCCAAAGTGCTGGGATTACAGGTGTGAGCCACTGTGCCTAGCTGAATGACCAATTTTTTAAAGCTGATGTTCCTAACTAGTAAACTAGAACTTAGTAAATCTCCAGTTCTTACCGGCAGATCTTCAAGGTGGAAGCTAAAACCACACACCCCTATGATTTTCTTTCCACCAAGAAGGGATGAAAATAGCACTTTCATCCCCTTTCCAAGTAGGGACTGAACAGCACACCTCTGCACTTTCCTATCATATATATTCCTGGGTTTCGAAACTCAGGGCAAACGACAGGTAGCTCTTTCCCACAAAGAGGCTGATAAGCCTTATGATAATTATTTTATTGAATTCATTTTGCATAGGGTAATCATCTTTGTGCTATTGTATAGATTTTGCCTTAAAGGGGTCATCTTTTGGTCTTATTTCAATCATGGACACATGTGTAAGTATTTTAATCACTAATTTTGCAAACTATGCACAGGACCCCCTTCATGCAGGTACCAAGACTGACAGAGTAGATCCTGAACCAAAGGTACAAAACACTCTTTAAAAATAGGTCTACAAAGGGGTCATCTATTTCATCAATTTAATAACCATGCTCCTCAGGCTCTTAGGATTCTTTGGAACACTTAGGGGACGCCCTCTAACCCAAACAGCTCTACTTTTATCTAATTAACAAATTGAGATTCTACTTAATATTAAAAAGAAAAAAACTTTCTGCAGCTAAAGATTGAAAACTCCCAAATCTAACTCTTGCCCCAATTTAACACTTAGATAAACCATGGTCCAAAGAGGCTGTCATTCTGTCTAGTTGCAGAACCCTTACTAGAATTCAAATATTCTGACTCCTGTTCACTCATGCTCTATCCACTAAAACCTGCTGCTTCCTCAATCCTTCAAGAAATCCCAAAATTCAGCCAACTATCCAAATCTATTCTATTCTCACATAATTACTTATTTGCACTCTCACCAACTTGTTTCATGTTTTCATTACCTCATAACTACCCGATTGGGTAGAACCTCCACTTCCACAGTGAGGTGGAGGGTCAGGTTATATTGCTTACCTAGTGTCCCAAACACCAGCAAAATATTGCTACTTGTCTTGAAAAGTTGACAGCAAAATTTTTTCTAGAATGCTTTCATTAAAAATTAGCAGAGGTGTCCCAGGAACTATTCACATGGCTAAGATACTAATGTGTAAATATTCAAGATTTCTGCCAAAAAATATGTACCTGAGGATAAAAATCAGAGCAATGTATTTTTTTTCTTTTCCCTTTAATGAAGCTTTCCTTATTTGGAATGAGAAAGGCTGACTCCCAATAGACCAATTTCAATATCAAAAATGCAGTCATCAGCCAGGTGTGGCTCACACCTGTAATTCTAGCACTCTGGGAGGCTGAGGCAGGAGGATCACTTGAGCTCAGGAGTTTGAGGTTGCAATGAGCTAGGATCATGCCACACTGCACTCCAGCCTGGGCAACAGAGTGAGACCCTGTCTCAAAAAAAAAAGAATGCGGTCATCAACATAATTTCCTTCGGTGACAATTAGTAACAACAGATGCATTCTAGCAGCTCCATATATTTACATAAATTAAAATATCTGTCACTCCAATCACTAGATTCAAAGAAGACCATAAATGCCAAGATGAACTGTAACATAATTACTACTACCAAATGCAAAGCATCACACTATGTAAACAATACGTTTACACAGACCAAGCTTTGAAAGGATACAGGACAAACTGCTAACTTATTCATGGGGAGTGGCAATCTAGGCGTAAAAGAAAGAACTTCAATATTTTGCTTTAAATACCTGGGTATTATTTGAAGTTATCATGTAAGCAATTCCTTTCCTAATTCTTAAAAATCCAATAACCTTTCAAAAGGTTTAATGAAGTAATTCTATGTCAAAATATTGGTTAACCACTACCCAATGCAAGAGGGTTCATCCTTCCTGTCTGCTAATATTCCCTTCTGTACTTCGCTACATCTATTCTTTGAAAATTCAACCTGATGAAAACTTCATTAAATTCTAGGCAGATATGGCTAACAAGCTTAAGTATCTAGTTACCTCAGGCTCACCTAGTACTACCAGGACTGTCAAGTTTTTCCAATGGTGTATTTTGAGAGTTTAAGACTTGATACAACTCTTGAAAGCTCTTCAGTGACAGATAGTGTTGCAGAATGGTAAGGTGACACTCTACTAGACACTACTAAAAACACATTCCACTCAAACTCTTTCCTATTTTGGCTTTAACAAGCTGCTGAAATATACATATCTGTTACTAAAATACAAATGCCAGGAAGCTCATACTTCTACTGGTAATTGCTGAGTAATTTTCACTATAAACTAATGTTGTTTTCCTATTTCAAGAACTACTACTCTGTATACTCTAGTGGGTTTTTTTCCTTTAATTCATATCAAAATTTACCCTTTCATCCTCAAGCTGTAAAGTCTGATTACCCCTAGCACTACCCCTACCCCATAATTGAATTTTAATGTCTACCTGCCACTGAGTTATATGCGCCATGGACAGACATTTCAGAAAGTTTCATGTGCACTCCACAGTAAGTGGTGGCCTTGCAGAGAAGCTCTAAAATTTACCAGTCCACAGCAAGTACCACACAGCTCATAATCAATATTCATTACCAGCCACCTGCTGGAATTCCTTCTGCCTTGAAGTCCTCAGTTCCATCAGGAATTAATTTCCTTTGTCACTAGGCCTCAAAAACTAGCTGAGCTGTTTCTGAGAAATATGGACATTATGACCCTGTGGGGATTAAAAGATTAAAAAAGCATTTTTAATGCTTTGTACATCTCCACTGTACAAAGAAAATCATTAAACAGCTACAAGGAAATGCAAAAATACCAGGAAGTCACAATATGCAAAACACTCCTGCTCAATAACACCAGTCATTGTCTAAACTAAAATTTTCACATTACAAGTATAATAGAATATGACCCCCTCTAACCAAAAAGGATTAAAATAAAACAGAATAAAACATTTTTAAATTGCAAATCTATAATTTAGTTTATCTAGAAACAACTGAAATTACAAGAGGAAGGTCCAAGAAAGGTATAGGTAAGAGAATAAAATTAACATAAGAAAAATAGAAAAAGACTTTTAAAAAATGCATATATTTTTATTTTATATATAATACATATTATATATAAACTATATATGAAATTTTTTAAAAGTCTTATATATATATACACCCACACATATACATATATATAAAACTAAGGCACGGAGCTCCTTAAAAGGACTCAAAATCATGTTGTGGAAGAAAACAAAGATGGACGACAGAATTTTATGGGAACAGGAATAAAGCACGTTCACATGTTTCTTGTATTGTTTTAACCATTTAGATCAATGTCCTAATCACTAAAGAAAAGTTAAAAAAGAACACAAACTTTCTGCTGCTAAAGATTGAAAACAAGATGTATAGCAATAGGTATATGTCTCTAAGGACTTCATAAGAACCAAGAAATGTTGAGCTTTCAAAACATTCACTGGATAATTGGAAGAAAATCATATACCAGAGTTTCGCAGTAAAAATCATGTTGCTAAATTTCTAACCTCAGCAACAACTACAAAAACATGTCACTTCTATGGAACAATCTAATTTTCATGGTGCAATACATTACTATAGTACTAGCAAAATTACCTGCTCCAGATGACTTCAAAAATAAAGATCATAGCTACCTGAATATATTAATGTTGAAAGATAACTGAAAGACAAAGGAACATGATCTACTGAAATAGTTTGGAATCAGCACATTTAATGCAGTGAGAATCAGGCTCCAAATACCCTAAATGATAGGCAGGTTCTGTTTTAACCAAAAAGTTCATTTTAATAACTTCTTTGCTTTTGTTAAAAATAAGAAGTGACTAATAGCCCTTATATTAAAGATTTCAAATTTTATAACCATTTCACCAAAGAACACATAGCTAGCTTTCAAACAAGATAGCTGAAGTAAACCAAGATAACTGAAAGGATACTAGCGGCAAAGAGAAAATTTTATCAAACTCATTATCTTGTGTCAGGTACTACACTAGGCAGACACCTTATGTATGCAACCTCATTTTACTTTATTTTTTATTTTTATTTTTTGAGACAGAGCCTTGCTCTGTTGCCCAGGCTAGAGTTGAGTGCCGTGGCATCAGTCTAGCTCACAGCAACCTCAAGCTCTTGCTTGAGGGCTCAAGCAATTCTCCTGCCTCAGCCTCCCAAGTAGCTGGGATTACAGGTGCCAGCACCACCACGCCTAGCTAATTTTTTTGTTTCTTTTATTAGTAGCCTAGCTAATTTTTTCTATTTTTAGTAGAGACAGGGTCTCACTCTTGCTCAGGCTGGTCCTGAGCTCAAGCAATCCTCCTGCCTTGGCCTCCGAGAGTGCTAGGATTACAGGCGTGAGCCACCTCCCCTAACCACCACCCTGTGAGGTATGCCTTATGCCTGAAGGCAGATGAGAAAACCGAAGCTAGGAGAGATTAAGAGATTTGCCAAACAACAAGATTTCAATTTAATCTCCCAGACTCCAAAATTCATAATATAATCCTTTGGTGAAGATAACGCAACATGGAGGCCTGCTGATAATTTTATTTGACCAGCACAGTGTTTTTAATTTTATTTTGAGATAGGGTCTCACTCTGTCACCAGGTTACAGTGCAGTGGCATGATCATAGCTCACTCTAACCTCAAACTCCTAGCCTCAAGCAATCCTCCCTCCTCAGCCTCCCAAAGTGCTGGGATTACAGATATGAGCCACCGTACCTAGCCCACACAGTGTTTCTAAAAGTCCAATTTTTAGAGTTTTCAAAGCATGTATTCCCCAGTTTAGCAAATGGTGTTTGCTTAGCTCCTGTGACAAATAAGTTTACAATCCTGCTTTAATGCATATTAACAGAAAGAATAAAGGCAAGTCAGTAGCTGCTCCGCTTGCTTTTCCATCGCTAGAAGAGGTGTGGTTTTGACCAGTGGTAGTCCTGGGGACTAAGTGCTATAATCTTGTATGAGAGGATACTTACAAGTACAGGGGCATAATGGAGATATTCTCAATGGGGGATGCTCTGCCTTTTATGGGACATTTTGGAAATTTGTGGGTATATTTTTGGTTGACACAATGATTGTGGTGGCACTACTGGCCTTTAGTGGACAGACACCAAAGATCCTCAATATCCCACAAAATGGGAAAAAGTCTTACACAATAAAGAATTGTCCCTCTTCCTACACCACTTTCAAATGACATTCAAGATGAAAACCTTGTTCTGAGCCTAGAACCTAACACTATTTTAAATATAACATGAAGTATTATTCTTGCATGGTTTTAATCATCACTCAATTTTCCAGGAATGCAATTACTAGGTGAAGTGAGCATAGATTGTTTGTTTCATTTGGAACTTTAGCAAGAGCTGCTCGCCTTTTCAGAAAATCACATTATCAATAGTAATGCTACCTATAGTATCTGAGTCCCCATTACAACACAAATGTGTAAGTCTGCACTTGTAGCTGTAACAATCCTTGGTTTTCCTATGTAAATATATAAACAGCGGGCTACTTCATTGTCTTCTTGTGTAGCCATGCCTAAACATTTACATATTGATCTAAATATTTTAAGTTATTGTCCTTTGCCTTTTCCTTTACATTACATTTAGAACATTATATTTTTTGGGGTTTTTTCCTTTAATAATGTGTACGTAGGTTAAACCACCTATGCACTTCATTTCAGGATAGTAAAGAGGGGTTATAAAAATTTGCTATAAAAATAAGACACAAGATAGATACCTGACTTCACTTTCTGTAACCTAAGGGTTGGGAGAGGAAGATAAAGGAAAATAGGAGGTCCCTTTAACTAAACTGAACTTGAGAGGAGGGAGGGAGGGAATAAAGACACAGGATAACAGGAGGTCCCTTTAACTAAACTGAACTTGAGATGAGAGCAGTGGGCATACTAGAAAGATTACAGAAATTCAGTATCAACCTTCCCAAGTAGAGGGGAATAATTAATTCAATGAAAAGGATGGCCTATTAGCAACCACTTAAAATGCAAATTTTAATATCATTATTTGTCAAAAAAGCCAAGCTTGAAATAATCTGGCCCTTCTCATTAGTACTTTATTTTCCTCTTCACTTTCTTATAAACTACTAGAATTGCAGTTCATCTATCAAAGGTAAACACTACAAACACCAGACCCTATAACTCAAAGCTATATAAACATGTCACTTTACAATAGCAGTTTATTAAGCACCTTTTCATACATTATCATTTAATCTCATAAAAACCCTGTGTGTTAACTAGTATACTCATTTTTAAAATAGAAATCATATGAACTAAAATAGAAAGAGACAGGATTTCAGGATTCAGCCAAATCCAGTGCTCTTTCTACTCAACTTCATTGCCTCACAATGAAGTTCCTATGTGTATTTTACATTTACAATGGTGACAGAGTGTATCAACTTATTTATTATGTAATATTGTCTCCAACTGAGTTTAGACATCCAATTTAAACTAGTTTCATTAAAACCACAAGTTTTTTTTTAAATTTCTTCTTAAAATACTTCTTAGTACTTCCTAGAACTGCCTTAAATATATTTTAAATAAATATGTGTAAGTAGTTAGGATTATGTTTCATGTTAACTTAATACCATTTTCCCTGAAACTGTTTAATTCTTATCATAGGAACCACCCCTTGTCCTGGCCCACACGAACAGGACAAAAGGTAAATCTCATATACCAAATTACTAATAAACAATGACATACCACAGCTCAAAAGAATTTATAATAAAACTCATGAAACCATGAGTTTTCTTAGTACTGAAATTTAACTGTAAAGAAATCACATCCCTCTGTCACAGAGCTAACATCCACTTTCTCTAACTCTTTAAATCAGGTGATCATAATTCAGTACGTGAAAATTATTCAGAACCCACTAGGAAGAAAAGGGTGTGGTCAGTCAATCTTCATTCATACCTTTTTCTTCTTCCAAGCCAAGAATACAAATATATTCCAAGCCCCCCAAGCAAAATTCTGAAAAAGGATAATCCTTAAACCAATAGCCCCAGAAATATCCTCATCATATACCCTTCAGGCAATAATGCCCTAAATTTCAAAATATTTTAGGTAAGAACAGGGAAACTGCTGAAAAATAGCCTGAGGCCTTCTGCTCACCTCCTTCCTGAAAACTTGAATTTTCAGTGAATAAATTAAAAAATTACTCTGTCAAATGTAAGGTAGCTGAATTAAAGAAAACATACATGGAAATGATGTAACCAAAATAAAACAACACTACCCTAAACTATATTTTCTCATACAAAATTTGCAATGTAACATGACTTTGCCCTTACTAAATCTACTTTAGGGAGATTTCTTTTAATACACAAAAACTCACTAAGTTACAAGGCTCTCTGTCTTTTAAGTTCTAAATGTGTGGCCAAAACAGCAAAGAAAACATTCTACTAGAGTTGCCAGATTTAGCAAATAAAAATTCTTCATTGTTTATCTGAAATTCAAATATAATTGGGCATCCTACATTTTATCTGACAACCCTATGCTCTCTGCACTAATTATAGTAAGCTCCCATCTCTACCAAAGTATTACAGCACTAGCTCCCACTCCTAAAGAACAGGTTGGGGCTTCTATCGCAGCAAAATCTTGGCTAATTAAGTCTTAGGAGTTAGGATGGAAGTACTCTTTTCCAGGTGGTATGGCTTTCTTAGTAGCACACTATATATCTTTTAATTTACCATGTAAAAGAAAAAGTCTAATTTCTAATGGCCAAAGGTTATACATTTACTAGGTTCTATCCAAAGTTTAGTCACTCATGCTTCTGCGTATTAAACACAGACGGGAAGAATTTCATAGTTTAAGTTTTTGATAACTAAACAAAAAGAAGTTGCTTCTGAAGGGTATAATAAAAGGAATCCTGTTTTAAGTATTACAGGGAGGTCCTAAAAGCTACTTTAATGAATTCCAAATTAATCTATCCTTTTCCTTGAATTCATAATCATAGAACTCTATAGCTAGAAACAAACTAATTTCTGACCCTTAAAAACTTCTAAGGCCAGGCGTGGTGGCTCACGCCTGTAATACTAGCACTCTGGGAGACGGAGGTGGGAGGATCACTTGCGCTCAGGAGTTCGAGATCAGCCTGAGCAAGAGCAAGACCCCCTCTCTACTAAAAAAAATAGAAAGAAATTAGCTGGACAACTTAAAAAATATATATATATACATATATATACAAAATTAGCACTGCATGGTGGCACATGCCTGTAGTCCCAGGTACTTGAGAGGCTGAGGCAGCAGGATTGCTTGAGCCCAAGAGTTTGAGGTTGCTGTGAGCTAGGCTAACACCACGG